>APFE030724439.1:0-13895 GCA_000404065.3 Pinus taeda
AGACTTCATCTTCTTGCTAGTTTTGGAAGAGTTCTAGGAATTGCATTAAGCATTCCAGAGTTGTTGGTCATCTTTAAACCATCACAGGTTGAGACTTCCCTTTTTAAGTTGAAGTTCTCCCTTTATGCGAGGTGAGACTTCCCTTTCATGGTTGAAGGTTTCCCTCTTCAAAACAATAGGAGCACTTCCTTTAGCAGAAGACTTCTGCTTCTTGCCAATTTTGGAAGAGTTTCGGGAACTGCACTAAGCATTCCAGTGTTAGTGGTCATCCTTAAACCACTGCCCTTTATACCAACATTTCAGAGACATTCAGCCTAGTGCTGCCATGCATTTTTGCACATTTTGTATTATAACTCTCTTCTTGGACTCATACATAACCCTTTGGATTAAGGGGGGGAATGTTGGACACCTAATCCTCTAAAGGTTAGTGTGGAAGCTAAACAACCAAAAGAGTCCAAAAGACCACTTGGAATATGAATCCAAGGGTCATAAAAATGTACTATAAATGTATATCATTTGTTAATAATAGATGTATTCTCTTGATTATTGTTCATCTTCTGTTGCTGCCATGTGTATGTTTAACAAAGGAGCTGTTTATTTCTCATTCTTTCTATATGTAATTACGCTGTAGTAGACTTAGCTACTATTATATATGTCATTACACTATCGAATAATTGATCAAATAATTGATTGGTGTGTTAAGCAGGCTCCACATTTATCAAATCCTAATCATTCTAAAGCAGACCTAGATTTGAACATCCTAATTCATTCGGAAAGTGAATTGAAATACTAACTAAACTAATTGGTTGGAAGGACCGAAAGCCTAACGAGGTGACCATAAATAGGACTCATAGAAGGATTAGAATCAATCAAGAGGATCGGAAAGAGGACCAGAATCTTGGCAAGCACCCAAGAAACCTTGGCAATCCTGTGGCAATCCTTTCAACCACCCATAAACCACCCAACCTGCCTGGCCGGGCCGAGAAGAAATTCTCGTGCTGTGTTGATGAGGAGGAGAACGTACCCTATCAGTAAAGATCCCTATCGGTAAAGAGAGATTTCCCTTTCAATCAAGAAATATATATTAGTAACTTCATTAACAATTTCATATGGATCATAGCGATGGTCATGTTTGGATTGGCTTTTGACAATGTCGTGCCAAGGCCTAGTCGGGGCTCCCTATCCTGGTGGGGATGTACTTTTATTCATTCGAGGGGAGAAGCGATGTCAACCTTGTATCAGTGGTGGGTTACCCGATTGTACATTCATTCATCAAAATGGGTAAGCCATGTCCAAACATGTAGGATGCATGCGAACAAAGTTGCAGACATCCCAAGTCGCCTCTGCTCGAAATCCTCATGGGAGTCACGCGAGAGATGGAAGAAAGGGGAAAAGAGAAAAGAGTCAGTTAGAGAAACTAAGCTTGTGTAATTACATATATAATGAATGACCACTTCTAACCCGGCTGTTCATGAGGTCTTTAACCCTAACGAAACACTACTACCACAATGACTAATGGGAACGAGAGGTTGGGAACGATAGAAGGATGGTTCCACCGAAAGACTGTTCATGAGGAAACAATGCTCACCCAACCTAAGAAGGGTTTAGAAGGATAGATAAACTGACCTAAGAAGGGTTCAGAAGGATGGATAAACTGACCTAATAAGAGTTCAAAAGGATTACTTGCTTGCACATAAGTTATTTATTACTCACCCCGCTTGCACATAAGTTATTCATTACTCACCCCGCTTGCACATAAGTTATTCATTACTCACCCCTAGGAATTCATTGCTCGACCAAAAGGGAGAGGTACGTTAAGTGACTCTTTGACCTAAGAAAGGCGAGGGTTCAAAATTATGGCTCACCCAGGAATAAAAGCTAGGATAATCTCAAGTTTCTAAATACAGATGCGTTATATTGCTAGTTTGGAGATCGAGATGATAGATTAGACTTTGGGGATAAAAAGTGGCCTTGTAATACAAGCAAGACCAGCCATGCCATGCCTTGAAATATGGGGAATTCAGTGCTTGAAGGTGGTGTTGCCCATCCATCCCATCCATTTTATCCAGCCAGACCAGAAAGAAAGAAGACCAGCCATACCACGCCTGTAAACGAACGGGTATCAGGCTACATTGATGGGTTCTAAACTGGCTGGGCTGGGGTGATATGTAGTGTCCATCAGAATCTCGTAGCGTAGGGATAAGAAGAGGTTGCCTACCTGTGGGGGGGCTAGATCAGGAAAGGCTTCAGGGGTAAGGTTTTCATATCCCGCCTTCCTTATCTCTCCTACCTATGATAAGGAACATAATGTTCCAAACTCGCTTGAGAAAGGGGGGCATGAGTACATACGCCATGCTAATCTTAACACATTTCACTATCACACGAGAACCGAGCCAGAGGGGACTGACTGGAGATAGGGAAGCTCTAGCAGTGAGCTATTTCTTATCTATGATAGTGAAAGCTAACCTTGCCTTCCTTTCTTCTTCTCTCTCGGCAGGAAGAATCTCAAAGTATTGAGATTGGACATTATGGATGAGTATACCTCCAAGGAGTTCAAGGGTTTCTACAAGGAGGTAGGGAACAAGAGGTGGCTAACTGTTCTGTAGAACCCACAATAGAATGGGGTTGTCGAGCAAAATAATAGGTATATCATAGGGGCCGCTAAGGCCATGATTCATGACCATGACTTGCCTATTTTTCTTGGGGCTTAAATAATGCAACTATTGGAGCAAGTGAAAGGCCCTGTTTATTCTGCCGAAGTGATGTGAAATCTTGTTGAAAGCAGAGTCAAGCCTATGTAGCATCCAACCAAGATAAGTCACAAGATATAGGGGGTTTAGGGGGCCCCTAGCCAAGTGCTGTGTCACAACCTTCTTTTCATAAGTCAATAAGCAATGCAAGTGCTAGTCTCAAGGGGTGGTGCGGATGGATGAAGCGATAGTGCTAACACCTTCATGGGGCAAATGAAAGTGATAAGGAGTGTCAATAAGATTATTTCCTAGCCCAGTGGCTCTACGGGTCTTTAGTCTTTCTTGTCTTTCCAACCCTAAGGAGATCGAACTAGATATGAAACAACTAGATTCGCAGGGTATAAATCTAGAACCATATCTTTAACCACAACTAGATTCAGCACTGGAATAGTGGACTTAGGCACTCGATCTAGCTCATATGCTGGTAGCTTATATGCCGCTGTAGGATCTGCATAAGATGAATCTTCAATCAGTGGAATGACGTCTCAATCTGCAACTAGAGTATATAAAACTAGTACGGGCTTTGGATTTGCCTTTACCTGGAACTATGTTTGCTTCATGTTATGACCTTGGTGGTGGTGCTACTTCTACTATTGCTAGGTCGACTACTGTTCTTGCATCTTGATTTCGATCAGGGACTGGAACTAGTAGCGTATAAGCTAACCCAGTATTTAGACTAGGTTGGGAATCTTCAAACTAGGTACCTCCCATCCCATATGCCATGTTTGTACAGTAGAAATCCAAAAAATAGAATATGACTAGGTTTGAAGAGCAGCTTTTCCCATTCATACGCTAGGTTCATGCAGTATAATCTTCCAACCCATACACCTGAACATAGGAGAATCTCCCATTTCTATACGCCATGGTAAAAAGTAAAATTGACTAGATACCTATGACATTATCTACACCGGGTTAACATCGAAAGCCTCATATGACAACTTCACTGAATTGAATAGCTTTTTCCCACTAGTTATAAGAGTAAGCTTTCCCCTCCCCTACACCTTTGTAGAGGGGATAATTGTAAGATACATACGCCAGCTTCACGCAGGAGAATTTACCATATAATTTGATAATAGCTAGAGATTTTCCACATATCATATGCCAGCTTAATAGATACAAATTAACCAGAGCCATGTTCACTGAGCAACATCTTTGACCATTTTATATGCCATGCCAATAGAGACAGCTTTCCTACCTCCTTTTCCAGCCTCCTCACAGAGTAGCTTACACCCTCCCATATGCCATAGGAAATGTTTCCAATACCTAGACTACTAATTAATACCACCACACATGGTTGGTAGGATTTTAATACCACACATATTGTATTGTTTATAGAGGTCTAAGTGGAGATTTCACATCTCCACCAATATGCACATCTATCCTATAATCTTTGCATCTATCAATTCCCCGGTAGTATGAGTCAAAACTACATAATCTGGGAGCGTAAGAGCTTAAACAAAGATACATTCACATGATATGAATCCCAAAACGACTTCTATATTTAGGTTCCAACGCGTCATGGAGAAGAACACAGATGGAAGGTGTAGAAAGCAAAATCAGTCAATAGCCATAATGACCAATCTTTGCATAAATAGCTAATGATGAAACAAGTCTAGCATTGATGCCTTTGGCTGTTTGAATTGGGCATATACGTCCATAATGACTAGAATGAATATCTCGTATCCAAAAACTAGCAGTTTGAGTCAGTTATAGTAGGTGTTAAAAAACCGAGTAGAATACTTTTCATACATATCTTGATGAAGTGTGAGGTAGAAGGTTTTTCTGGTCCCCCTTGATGCAGGAAGGGAGTCTGGATTTGTTGTTAGGCGATGGTAGATGGAGAGTGAGTGGAAAGTTAGTTGGTTAGTTCCATCATTCCATTTGTTGGGTTGCTCGTCAACTGAATTGTTTTCAAGATCCAAATCCTCATCTGAATCCAAAACTTTCTAATCTTAAGCTGGAAGATCAAATTCATTTCTTTAGGACTGAAATCCAAATCTGTATCTGGGTCAGCAACAACAAAAACCCTAACATTCGAATAATAATAGTAGTACACCCACGCATGTGGTCTCTACAGTGGGAATCAAAGGACCTCAGGATGGCCTTTATAATACTATTTCAAGATCCAAATTGCAAATGTGCTAGGAAAAAAGAAGTGTATATGTTATGGTTTTGGTTGATTGAGACAAGAACATCCAGTGAAGTTCTATGTATAAGCATTAGAAGCGTGTATAAAATATAAGTGACATGAATTCAAGAAGAAAACACAAAGACAAGGCAAGGAGAAATAACACGAGAATGACAAAGCATGTACAAATATAAGCCTACTGAAATAAATCACAAATTTGGATAGAGAATCCAATAAAACAAGCGAGGGAGGTTGAGAAGAAAAACATGATAAATTAAAGCACGCTTGAAGACAAGCCATATAGCATGGATTCCAACAACAACATAGTCTTGAGATATAGAACATCACAAAGGAAAATGAACAATAAGGCAAGGCAGAAGAAGAGACTACAAGGGACCCAAAGAGGCAGACAACTAAGAGAAGAGTAAACACAAGAAGAGTAACAAGAAGAAATAGCTAAGAGAGTTAGTATATTATCTTAGGACATATTGTAGAGTTGAGGAGGAGATAGTGGGATTATGGAGTTGAGTGAGCAGTGAGTCGACCAAGAGCCTAGAGGAGAACCAAGAGTTATCAAATTTTGAATGGTCGCATCGATCTGGGAATTTATATTAATTATAAGAGATGTTCCCTTGGATTGTGTACTACTTATGTATGTGTGAATGCATGCTTGCGTGATTGTTAGTTAGAAATTATCACTATTTAGCTCATTTTCATGTCAATGCACATAGGAGTTGGTGAGGAATTGGGAACACAACACACATGTTGCGTTAGTGATTCTTCAATATTAAGGCAAGATCATGGATGAATAAACATCAAAGTATCCCTAAGTGGCAGAAATTAGAGCACACAATGATACTTTAGCTGCCAATCATGGATTAATACCACTCTACAAATTTTCATAGGATGAATTAGGAATATCAATAGAGACTCATGGGCAACCCTCAAACAAAACCATAATCTAGACTATGGGGATTAATGATGAGATTTGAGTAGCTGGAGCTCGTGAACTATAAACTACAAGTATAAGTTCATTCCCTTTCCAATAAGGTTTTAGAGGTAGAGTTATTAAACCTTGTCCTCGAACAGATATTCCATGACACCAAAATTCAGGAAAACCTCTAACCCCTAGATGACTTTCTTCATGTTGAAACTATGGACCTCAGAAACAAATAGGAAGAAATCAGATCCCAACAGTACCTATTCAAACAAGAAACTGAAACCCAACTTCAATCCCAGTTTAAGAGAGTTCATGGGAGAGACAAGGCCCCACCCCAGGCAAAGGTAGAGGAAGTGGTACAAGCTAAGATAATTGAAGAATTCTCCATGCGGGTGTGGGAACTTAATCTAAAGGTTCAAGCACTTCCCCCCTCCCACCTTCGACACCCATAGACCCTATGCATGTAGGGACCTCTTTTATCCAGGACACCTTTTCCCCCCTGACCTTAGCGTTGAGTGCTTGGTCTAGTTCATATTCCACTACCCTCTTCTTTAGATTCCTGACCCCGAGTGACAGACTGTTAGCTCTCTGAGCTAAGTGGAGAGTCTTCTCACTTCGCCATAGGATATTCCTGGACATAGACCTTACACACACCCAAGTTGTGAAACTTCAAATATATGGTGATAAAGTATCAGAGGCATGGAAAGTAGGGAAGTGGGCAGTCATTTAGGATCTCAAAGTAGTTATTCGGGACTCCCATCCCTTACTTCTTAAAAGGCCACGGATGTTTGACAGGAAGGTTTTCCATGATGGCATGGACAATACATATGAATGAAAGAAGGATGGGCAGCGTTACAGATTGGAGCCGATGGTTGAGAAAATGGTAGTAGTGATGGACAACAATGGCGGCGGAAAAGTGGCATTAGTAGCAGCCGAGTCATTTTGTGTTCAGCCAAAGAGTTTTCTAGGGAACAAAATAAAGCAAAGTTCTGTTTGGCCTTAATGCCGAATAAAGTCCAGGGAGCTTAGGAAAGGAGTCATGTGCTAGTAGAGATACAACAGTTGTTGAAATAATTTGAATAGATTTGATTGGATGATATGTCGATGGGTATGCCTCCCATGAGGAGTATTTCACACAAATGGACTTGATACCAGAAGAAAGTTTGCTAAATAAAGCCCCTTATAGGATGACACGTAAGGAGAGTGAAGAAGTGAAAAGCAGGTACAAGAATTGTTGGCCGCCCTCCATTCACAATGCTTCTCCCGCCAAGCTATCCTTTCGCTAGCTGCTTTTGAATCACTCATGTTGCTACTCCCACTAATACTATCCACTACCTACCTCTTTATCAAAAGAAAAGAAATAGCTCACCGAATATAGGTCTTCGACCCTGACAACTAATTACACCATATAAAAAATCTTCCTACTTATATGAACTGATTCTGAAATTGTCCTGTAAAGTAGTGGAAATAGAAAGATAGTACATATACTATCTTTTTGCATTTCTTCCAGTGAAATGGTTCACAGTGGAAGACACCTTGAAAGTACCTTCTTGCGCTTTCTTTGATAGAAATTCATTCAATAAATCCATCCCTTTTGCCTATTCTTAGGGATCTTTCTCTCTAGCTGGAAGACTTGCTTAGGTGAGGCATGCTCATAAGTAGCTCTCTCTCTTACATGCTCATAAGATCAAGCTAGATTTTCATCTTAACCCAGCTAGCCAGAGGGTACACCAATTCCCTCATTCGCCGTCGAAAGTGTATAAGTGGGTGAGGTTGCGAAGGTCTTAGTTGAAGGTCACGTTCTCACTAGCCTAGGTACCAAAGGTTAGCACTACTACAATTATCCTTCTTTGCCATCAAATGCTAAAGGAAAACATGATATTCTCCCAGTAAGAGAATGATATAATCCGACCTAAGGTTCTCTCAGTAACATGAGCATGAGATTATCCCTAAGGGCCCTGCCTGCCTGTAGGCAGCTATTCGCCCCCACCCTCACCCTCTTCCCTTCTCTAAATAAGAGGAAATTAGCTCATTTTCTGTACGATAAGAAAGAATACAATAAGTAAGGTGCAAGTTCCTTCCTTTCCTTATATCATCTACATATCTAGCCTATCTTGCCTATCTTTCCTATCCATCTATCCATCTCGCTTGCCTAGCTGCCGTCCCTGTGTAACGTCGTCGTATTGTGGACTGTATTTGTAGTGATTTGTAAGGTGCCTACCGAGTTCGTAGGTGCTGCTGTAGAAAGAGGCACTGCTGCAGAAAGAGGTGCTATTTGGGGTAAGGGTACAAGAGATATGCCTAAACAATTTGTTAGTTCAACACCCCCATACCCACCTCAACCATTTCCCATATGTTAAAGTCACTAGTTGCATGAATACATGCACATTCTTAGTGCTAGAAACGCACATGCATTTTTGGAATGCACACACATTGTTGGCACTAAAAATGGACACAAAATTTTTTATTTTAAATTTTTCGTGGTGAGAATTCTATGTTCATGGTGACTTGGTTTCTTCAGATATAGTTTTGGGATCACAAAGTGGATTGTGTAGATTCTAAATATATAATTAAAAAAATATTAATAGTATCTACTATTTTTAATGCATTTTTTTCTTGACATATATCAAAATATTAAATACATCCCTTGTCTATTTCCACTATAACTTTTTGGGGTCTTAACCATTTGGAAAAAAATTATATGGCCATAGAGGACATTAAGGTCTACAATATAAAAAGTAAAAATGAATGTTTTATAATGGTAACACCCTTTTAGGTTGCACTAATTGAAAGCCCTATAATTTCAAGGATGTAATGAATTTCATAATTAAAAATATATATATATATAAAATTGATATTATAAAATTTGGGAAAATAGCTATGCACAAAGGCAATATGTTCTCTACAACTCTATAAGTTCTTGTAGTGAGACTCCATCATTTAGACACTCAAATGTTGCACTAATGGAAACATATGCATTATATTTTGTATGAAGATTAACATACCAAGTTAGGTAAACTCAAAATCACATCATTATATACAATTTCTATAAATAATAATAATATAGTATAAATTCAACCGATTTTCCTACATTTCATTTTTTTACACCATCTTCAACTTCATTGTGTAAGTACCTCTAATTATTCCTCCAAGTTAACATATTTTTGTTTTTCTAGGTTTTCATTACCGCTAACCCACCATGAAATACCATCATTAGCTTGCACACACCCATAGGAGACTTCTAATATACCTTATCATATGTGGAAGTGAAGTTTTATATACAAGTGTTGTCTAATGCAGTCCTACAAAACGGGGGACCAATAAGGCTTATGGGGATGTCCACCCAAGAGAACTGCTTGTATTTATTATGTGTGTTTTCCCTATATCAAATATTTACAAGTTGAATGATAAAGCACAATGTTATTATAGGTATTGAAATATGTCCCTAGCTTGAAAATTTGTTATAAAGTATGGGCTCAAGAAAGTGCTATGATACAACTTATGGTGTTTTTAATAGTAAATTGGAAGATGCATAATAGAAACAATAGATTTTACCTAGATTTAATTGTAAAAATGATATATTGCAACCACAATAACCAAATAAAGAACTAAAATACCATAAAATGTTACACCTTTATTAATGAAAACAATATTCACTTATTGTTTTAGGAGGGAAGCTCCAATTGAGAAACACATCAATTACAATATATTTCACAAACTTCTCATTGCATTGTTTCTACTTCGTTATGTAATACAACCTACCTCCTACAAATAGGTAATGGAACCTTATAATAAGGCTTCTTATAATTATTACATTTACATTACTACATAGCCCTTACTTACTAGAAATGACCTCAAACATAAGAACCTATCAATCTACTTTGGAGGTTAAAGTACGACCCTAACATAATGCCACATAAATATTTTCAATTAACCAAAAGATTTCAATGCCATATGTTTTTGTATATTAAAATAAAAAATGATGCATATAGTATTTTAATTAGTCGAAGAGTTTTTCTACACATGTTCAAAGAGTTTTTCCATAATTTTCATGGAACCATTTTCACAAATCTAATAAAATATCTCATTATATTCATTACTTCTTCCCCACACCATTTGTTTTCAACATAATTGGTATTGCATCCTTACTTCTAACTTTTTTTCTTTTTTTCTTTTCTTCATCTTATTCTTTCATTTTTTATTTTTTGTTAGGTAATGTGAGTCATGAGATGAATGGCATCCACAACCAATGACTTGAATAGTTGCGACTTAGAGGCATCTAAGCCATCAAAATCACCCAGGGATGGCACCTAACCTAAGCCACACTAAACCTTATCATGGAAACATTTTTGCCCACGAAGTTTTGAACTAGCTACCTTTTCACGATGAAGTTCCTTACTAAAACATCTTATCACTATCTCCTCTACACCCCATGGGTGCATCCTTCTAAATTTACTTAAGTCAATCATATTCATTAAATATATGACATGTTCTTGTGAAGTCCGTCCACACTAAAATGCTTCATGATATTCAAATTTATTTCACATGGTTAAGTGAAATCGCATCAACATAATAATACCTCATATACCACAAAATCACTTCCAAACATTATATTTTTGAAAACTATATGTTTCTAGTGAGCTATTGCCTTAGAGGTCATAATGCTATGTTGATAAAAGGGAGAATAAAATAAAAATGGTCAAAATACATTTTGGAAATTAAAATGCAAAAATATATACTATAAATTGATATAGTTTATGTATAAAAGAAATATAAAAACATATAGAAGCATACATACTCTACTCCTATTTTGATTTGAACCCATGACCAGAAATACATGCTTTTGACCATTAGCTTATATACTCCTCATACACATGAGAGTAAAACAATTAATAAATATGAACAATTAAAATAAAAATAAATCATTTAAATTTAAAATTAAAAATAAGCGAGAAAGTAATAAAGTAAACTATATAATCAATTAAAAAAATATAAAACATCAATATTTTACTCTTAACTCATTAAGCTGATACCCACAAGAAAACATTATTGATAAAATGTACAACAAATAAAAATAAACACTTCAATCTAAAGTAAAAAAGGCAAAAAAAAATATAAAATAAACAGATATAATCCATATATAAAAAATAAATAAAGTATGAAGCATCAATATTTTGATAGTAAAAATCAATATAATTGAAGAAATTAAAAAAATGCATTTGGGGAATAAATATATTAATAAGCTAATTTTTGTAATTTATTAAAGGAAAGGTATATTCCACAGATACATAACAAATTTAAGTTTTCAATTTAATATTAATTTTATTAAATGAAATATTGAATATAAAATTAAAATTTGAAAGCATTTTTTTTAATAGCTGATAGGATGGTTTACTTACAACCATTGTTTTTGCCATGGTTTAGTTATCTCTTTTTAAGGTGGTCAACTTATGTAGTTTCACTTGTGAGAGATGGAAACCACTTATAATGAACTCAAAACATAGAGATGTGATAATTGTATTTGATATTTTAATATTTTAAAGCAGTACCAAATTAAATTCACAAAAAGAGTTTAAGTGATCTTAGTGACACAATCTAAAAATCTAAATAATTCTTTTGGTGTGTATGCATGTTCACATAAGAAAACAATCTCTATCTTTAAACTTATACATATTTATTATTTTATATATACTTTTTAACTTTTATTTATCATACTTTAATATTTCAAATTGGTTTAATCTTTTTTATTATACCACAGAAGGAATTTTTTTTCTATTATCAACTATTTTTTGTGATACTATATATATATATATATTTTAATGAATATATATATATATTATGTTTTTTTTTCATTTTTAATAATTTTATTACAATAAAAAATATCAACTATGATTAAATATAAACTTATAAATAAAAACATTATTAATAGTACATTTTCTTTTGTGAATGGAAAGCTATTAGTAACACTAACAAATTTAGAAAGTTGGCCTTAAAAACAAAAGTTCCGACGCAAAATCATTTCCAAGGCATATGAAAAAAAGCTCATGCACAAATGCAACCAAGGATTATAAGGCAAAGGAATGCTTAATTTCTCAGAAAGGGTAGGGCTTAGAATACGCTATTTGAATTTTGTAAACAAAGTTAGATGGATTCACTGAACCATTCCATGAGTAGTCTACCAATATAGGGAGCAGGAGATCACTTTACTTTTTGGGTGAAAATTTTAATGCAAGAGTATTTTTCCTGGGAACATCGAGTCCCCGAAATAAAAGAATTCGTTCGATCTCTTTCTCCTAGGTAGTATTGGCAAGAATTTGATAATAGTAGTGGAAACCTTGATATTTTGATATATTTATTTGATTCTTCACACAGAGCCCCTTTAGCATTCAATCCACTAAATCGTCCATTCGTTCAGCGTACAAAGGCAGCCTTCCGCAGCTAGGGTTAATCTCTAGTTGGCCGTCACCAAACACAGCTCCTCTTAAGGTGGCTGCGTCTGGGCATGTTGTAAAAAGGTGGGATAATCTTAATGTTCCACTCCGTGCCTTGGTATATGTCCTTATGCCAAAATACTACTCTTCATTTTGATTCACCAAACCTACAACTAGGGGTGGGATTAGGAGAAATCCTCGTACAAATCCAAAGGTACAAAATGGGTACATGCTAGCATTAGACAAGATGGTCCCTAACAAGGAGGAGTGTGCTAGAATGTGTGAAGAATTAGGAAAATACTTCAGTCAAATTGGAATTTTTGGTACTTTACACGCAATGATGATACAAATAGATTGAATCTTGTTGAATGGTGGAACATGTATGGCTCTTGAGGATCTTTGGTGAAATTGGCAATTAAAATTCTTTTATAGGTGGCTAATACTTCTTATACAGAGAGGTGTTGGAGCACTTATAACTTCTTCCAAAATGTCAAAAGAAACCACCTCAATGAAAACTCGGAAAAACACTTGGTTTATGTACACAAAAACTTGAGGTCGTTAACACATTTATGTGAGCAAGCTCGGTTTGATAGAGTATATATCACTTGGGACAACAAACCGAAGGAGGACAATTCGGAGATGGAGCCTTACATTTAGAATAGATGGAAGTATAACTTTTGGATGATGAGGATGACAATCATCAAGTAGCAGCAATAGCATCAATAACAATGCCACACCCATCCACTAGTAGTGTTGAAGTTGCACTAGCTTTGTTGCCACCTCCGTCTGCAACATTACGTGGAATTCATGTCTTCTCTGGTTCTGGATGTGGTTAGACGATGTGGGAGGAGATTCCCATTATTCATAGATCACGAGAAAAAAAATTAGAAGTTTCTCATGGCATGAATAAATATAAGTAGATAGTACATTTAACTGTCTTTTCTAGTTTCTAGTACTTTTTATAACTATTGACCTTTTAATATTTATTATGGTATATTTTGTAAACAATATATGACAGTTTAAGTTTGAAGTTTGAAGTTGACAATTATAACTCATTGGTAGTGAATTATGAATATGATGGTTCATGAAACATTTCATTTCATGATTGATATTCTTTGTTATAGATTGGTAATGGTTGCAAGCACAGCTTTAGTGATGACAAATGTTATATATTGAATTTTGAAACTTTAACACTTTAAGGTTGATGAGAATCGTGGACATGTGGTTGATGAAGATTATCACTACGAGATGATTGATCTTATATGGTTTAATCCATGTTTTTATGCTTTTCATATCTAATTCACTGTTCTGCATGCTTTTGTTGACATATATGCATAAAAAATATAAAAATATATTATATAAAAAACGCTCCCAACCCGAAAGCTTTTGAAAATTCTCTCTCTCACTCTCGCTCCCTCTTCCAAGCAGCCTTGCATTGACAACCTACAAATTCAAATATGAACCATTTATTGAGCTAACAAGTAGATAAAGACCAGTAGATCCAAATGAATTTCCCTACAGAACACATCAAAAGAATGAATCTGGTGTACTCACCGCATGATAGATAAATGAATGCAATAGAATGAATACACTATATAGTAGTGAATGCATAATAACCTCAACAACTATTACCTATTAAGATACAT
>APFE030724441.1:0-11379 GCA_000404065.3 Pinus taeda
CTCTATTATTGTCGTCCAAAACTTTCTTAAGGAAAAAATTGACTTCCTCCCTACTAAAGGAAATCACAGCATTCAGAGAAACAATCCGAGAAAACACTATATCTCAAAGAATAAGAGGTCTCATCACAAGCCGGCTTATCATGATCACAGATATTATAACTTGCTGACTTTGCCAATACTGTCCACCAAAACAATGCAACGACTTAAAATTGTTGCAATCAAAAGGCAAGGGGTCTCATCACGAGCCAGCTTGTTCAGCAAAAGTGTAAATCAAGTGAATGATTGTATCATAATTTGGCCACCAAACCAAGACATTGTTCTTTAGAGAATAAAAAAGAAAAAGTATCAAAATGGGTTTTTCTCTGAAAAAGTTGTAGATAGCCTTAAGCAAGATAAAGGATCATTGTTGGGTAACAGGTAACCCTGTCGAGGCTATGGACGCCTGCTGGCAGCAGAGGCTCTACCTACGGTAAATGAGCATATTTTAAAAGGGCCAACATAGCAGAGATGACCTCATTTTATCTTTAAAAAGGACCAAGTAATGGCTGGTGTAAATGCAAGGGCTAAACCTCAGGAAGCGAACGATTGGAATAGAGAAAGGTTGAAACAAAATATCATTGATAGAATAAGACATAATGTACTCTATCTGTCCATAACAAAGTTTAGACTTATGAAAATTTTTCTGTTTCGGAAGTTGAAATTCAATAGAATATCAGAGATAACTGGTTCTTCCCAGTGAATCGCCATTGTTGTGGCCACCAACAACCCCCCTCTTTGTTTGATATTAGCAATAATATCAAACAAAGGGGTACCCTTAATAAAAATTCAAACAAACATCTCTAGGAACATTTTTGTTTTTCCTTAGAATTTTATCGCAACAAAGCAAAGAAAACACGTCTTTTATGGGAATAACAAACTACGAAGGAACGATGCGAAATTCATCGCATCGCATTCACCATAAGCGCCCTTAAATAAGAAGCTTAAGAAATCTCCGACGGCCGATGTGCGACATCGCATATCGCAACATCACGTAAAGTAGCACACAATCAGCGATCTGCGATCTGCGATCTGCAATCTGCGATGATCCGATATTGCGATGCCACAATAATAACACAAATCTGTGATCTACGATTTGCGACAAGCGCGAATTTTTCTCGGCACAGTACTCAAGGAAAGCTGCCCATTAATCAAAATTAAGCGCGCGCCTTAAAAAAGGAAATTAATGATTGTACGAATGGCTGCTTTTCGTTTTTCGAAGAGTCAGTTCACTTTGAATGTCATAATTATGCACACATAAGATCTAAAGCTTTCATGTCGATCTTTATTTCCATTACCCTTTTTTTTACGCAAACTATAAAACAGGAAATAACATGGAGCAATTTTGCAGGAAACATCTAAGGAAAAGGGGAAAGCGCCAATGCTCGGAGAACACAGAAGAGATCTTTTCAGAAACTGGTGCCAGATACAATAGGACTACAGATTCCAGAGTATCTCTCAACAAATGCTAATGACTGATAGGTCATCTAAAGCTCAGAATCCAAGGCGCACAAAAGCAACATGATTACAATAAGACCTGAAACTTACACGCCAAAAAACCCAAAATGAAGAACGGAGGCAGTTTTCAATCCAGAAAATTGCTAAGAAAGTAAAGTCTTCTGATTTATCAAGTCATTCGCAAAGACAGAAACTGAAATAGCAAAAGCAGAACCAGTCTGATGGAAATTTGAGTTATTACCAAGTATACACCCAGTCAGCGGGAGATTCTCTAAAATATCTTATAATTTACCAGAAAGTGGTGCCAACTCTTGTTACTTCTATTTTTATAGCACACACGAAAGGGGAAAGCAACCAGCCGACTCTTCCCAGCCGAATGTTGCATGCTTACAGCACTAAGAAGCAAATACAAAAATAGTTCAGAGTCAGATTTAATTTTTAGAAACAGTTTGCTTTATCAGAAGGATGGTCATTTGAAAACGGGATCCTAAATTTATGTAATCAAGTTAGTTAGCCAGCAGTATTTAAACCCTTCTCAGGCATTTAGAGAAGGGTCCGGAGATTTGTCAAAAACCCGTCCTCAGAACGTGCACTTTTGCACCCTCGGAGGTGGTTTTGATGAATGGATGGATCAAGGTTTATTAATGTTTGCATTTGATATCTGCTACTGATGTTGCACTTCTGTACTCTTAGTAGATGTTAGAGCAAGGAGAGATAAATCATTTGTTGCTTGAAGCTTATGAGTGGAACCAGTCATAAAATGGTACTTTTATCTCTTGACTATTCCTGCTTATGTTTCTTTAAGTGATTTATAGTTTCAGTTGTTTTATATGTCATTGTATGAATGTATGGGGTTATCTCATTGCACTTTTGTACGGTGGAGTCATATTGTTTATGTCTGACATATGAATAACTTATTATGCGATATGCTGTTCACAACTGTTTTGCCTAACTTCTTATGCAAAGTGGTTTATCTTTAATGATTTCTATTCTTATGATAGCTGAATGATCTTTATTACCAGTTATTGTTCAAAATCTTTTTAGATCGCATAATAAAAGATATACACCCCGGGTTAGTGTAGATTAGATGTGTTGTTTCTCATTAGATTACAATAGCGTAGAGTTAGTTTAAAGAACCTGAATTAGATTAGCTTTAAAATACTCTTAGATCAGCATAGTTCAACTCTACACACACACACACACCCAAGATCGGGAAACTGGTCCCGTTATCCCCAGTCAGACCCGCTATACCAAACCGATAAGGAGCTGCCAACCAAGGTCTGGACTGGGTGGGTATCCCCCTTGTTGTCGACCCGATTTTCGGGGCTTCAACACTTCTAGAGGGATGAAAGCCATCAACATGCAGGGGGGTGAATTGAAAGAAGAGTTAAGATGCCTAGTGCCTTGACTTGGTTCCAAAGGGAAGATAAAATAGGGAGGTCAAATAACTATCCCTCTCTCAAAATTAAATACTAATTTTGGTAGTGACCAAGAATATTTCTTAACAAAGATTAGGAAAATATTATTTCTTCCAAGAGGTCGAAGGTTTCAACATATTTACTCCACATATTTCTCTAGTGAGTCTCATTAAGGAGGTTGAGCCATTTTTGGCATTAAAAGCAATCAATTGAGGTCAAATTAGTGCATTAAGAAGGAAGGCTTTAATTCCTAGACAAACTGAGAATTCCACTCCAGAATTAGAAATAGATTGGGATCCTTGGGTCATTGTAGCAAAATAATTGTTCCAGGAGTGAAGCGAGTTGTGTAATTACCTTCCTTAGACTGTCCATAAGGTAGGAGCTGAACCATCAAATTCTGAATATTATTATGCTTGGGAAACACTATCTCCAATCATAAACAAGGGATTGAACTTCCAAGAATAAGATCACTATAGTAGATTTGTAAAAAAAATCCAAACCAAGTAAGAATATCCTACATCAGCAAAGATACACACATATTTTTAAAATCAGCTAAGGTAGAGTATTTGATGTCCTACTTTTTCCCAAACATTCCTCCATCTTGAACAAAGTTGATTTCAACAAGTTCTCATTTGTCAACATTTTTGAAACATTTCTCACTATTCCAATACCACCGGAGACATCAATGAAAATACAAAATGGATTACAACATTGACAACCATCTAATGACTCTGTACCATATGCCTAACAATAGGGGACCAAGGGGTTATGATCCCATTTTTAGGTGTGTCTAGGAAACATGGTTTTGTACAATTTTCTTTTAGTTGTCATTCTCTATTTAGTGAGATTGAAGATGTAAAGTCTCAAGAATTCATAAAGCTCAATAACATCCAACTCACGAGCTGTCAATGTTCACTTCGAAAATGGAGATGCATGAAATATTAAAGTAGATAAGGATTATCTTCCACTGACTATTATTTTAAGTTTCATGGAAACTTTAAGGTTGCTTAGCACAACAGTCTGTTCACCAATTCTTTTGGTGATAACTAATTTTAAATTTATAGCAATTTAACCCAAACAAAACCAAGTTGCACAAGCTTATGGAGTTGGGGGAATGGCAATATGTGAGGATGAGTTTATGGTAAAGGGAACACTTTCAAAGTGTAGCACCATAGGTGGTGAAATAGTGAAGGTGCATGAATGAAAAGCATAAAGCATAAGTAGCACATAACAAACAGTTAGTTGGAAGGTTTGTTCCTAACTTGAGATTGAAAAGATAAACTCCTCTTGATTCTATTCATTTTTTATGGACATTGGCGAGTAGGAGATGATAATTTGGCTACTCTAGGCTCCTGGGCAACCACCCAACTTGTCTAAGGATAGCTAGGGATGGTTTTAGACTACTCCTTGTATTGAGATTATGGAAAAGAGGGGGAAGAACACGCTAGAAAATTTCATTATACAACACAAGAAAATACAAGACTAGAGTAAAAGGATCTTCCAATATATCCAAGGACTTCCTTCAACAAATTGGGTATTATGGGACCTATGAAGACTATTTTCTACTTCAAGCAGTCAATACATAAACAATCCATAGGAATTGAAATTTGCATGATTTATGAATATTGAAAGGCTTCACATCACAGTTACCACTAACTAGACTCATAGGTTAAACTCATGGGTCATTGATTCAAGGAGAAACTATTTTGGCCCATTTGCACTATTGTCTTCTGCATATTTTCAACTATAGTTGCCATGTTTTTTCCAAGAGATTGTCAAATTATTGACTCTTTTTCGTAGCCAGTTTTTTGCCAAGCCAAGACACTATACTTCACACGCAGATATCTCATATATGATCCCATTCAATTTTCTCGTAAAGTAAGATTTATCTACTCTATTATGCAAGTGGATTTTTTGTTCAATCAAATCTAATGCAGAGAATTGTCTAAAATGACCCTTGTTTGCCAAAACCATGATTCTGCTCAAATATTTATATTTCCCAATTTAATATTTGATAATACCCATAGGAGATGAGAAATGATTATTTGGGAAAGCACCAATTTTCACAAGTTGTCATTTAAGGGAAGATCTCGAGTGTCTCCACCATGAACTTAATTGATCAACTCCACCTAATGTATGCAGTCTCTTACAGTGACTCAAGCCTACTTTAAGAGTCCTACTTTGGAAACGATATTTTATTTTAATTATCAGTTGTCATAACGTAATTCAAGTGGCCTTAAATTTGTTTACTGACTTTTTAGGACGAGGCCTCAAGGAATTAACTAGATAGGAGAATCAAAATCATTATCCTTCTAACAAGTTTCAAAATATTCATCATAAATAAAATCATCATAAAAAATGAATAATTCAATCTAATTTGTTTATTTTCATGCATGAAATGGAATCAATTCAGATACTAAGTTCATATCCACATCCTACCAATAAAAAAATATTCTCAATAATAACCCACAATTAGAGCCTCATGCGGCCACTATTTTCACAAGAAAGTTAGAACTCGTTTGGGTTTAATTTATAAATAATTTCTCTTATACTAAACCCTCAGATGACCCTAAGGGCATAATCTAGAGTGGAAATCAAAAAATTTGTGAAAGAGACCCAAATACAAAATTATATAAAGAGGTCAAGTTATTTCTCTGCCTTTTGTACACCTCCAAAAATCTATATATAACAGTCTACTTGGGGAGCCGAGTTTGGGTTCTGCTTCAGGGATCGAGATTGATAATAAAGTGGAGCTTGTGGGAGACTTTATAGTTTTTAGAAGGAGGTCTTCTTTCTGGTGTATTTATCATGTTGCAATCTGAATTTTAGTGCTTTGTAACAACTTTTTACTAGACTCTATGCCATTTTAATTACTATTGTCATAATTATGAGTTAGTTCATTAATGAAAAGTGCTCATTCCATTGACATATGGCATATATCCATGGTATTTTCTAGTTGAATGTTTGTAACATATATGATACCATCCTATACCATCTCATTTGGAACCAAAATGATGCAAGTACACTTACAACACTCTGACATCAAAATTTTGACTGAACACTTCATCGGAAAAATTTCATAAACTCATAAAACTCAGTTATATATTGGAAAATTTCTATTTGGGAATATTACACTTACAAGTTTAACTGTCTAGACCCACTGAATAGTCAAGAGGTATATGATGTTGATCGGAAGTTGGTTTCCTTTATGTGCTAAAGAGGGAAGACCTAAGTGTTGGAAATAATACTGAGAGGGGGGCGGGGGTGAATCAGTATTATCAAATCAGTAAAACTTTTTCATTTTCATACTCAGATTCATATACGCCACTTCAGTTAAGGATATCCACGTATATACGCGACTGTGTTAAAAGAAACCAGCGTACATGCAGTAATCTTATGATTCAGTTAGCTTATCTTCAGTAAATGCATCAAAACATTATTAACCTTATTAACAGTAAGCAGAATAGATCATCACACATAAAGAGCACGCACATGAACACCATGATATAAGGTGGAAACCCAATGCGGGAGAAAACCACCTGCTGCAAGTCATCTCAATCTTCTTCTTAATAAGAAAATCCTTTTACAATATTTTGTACTGGTGCAGCCTTATACCAGTACGGGAGCTACAACCCCCTTTGCTCTTGTACTAGCCGATCCATTTACTAGTACGCAGGCTACTACCTGCTACAATGCTCCAAAGATTTCCTTTAGCTCTTGTACTAGCTTAGATACTAGTATGTAGGTGCTGACCTACAATCTTCTCTCCTCCAGGTACCACGTTTCATCAATTTTCATACTAGATACACTGAAGCAAAACACATAATCTGAAGGCCACGTTTCATCAAATTTTCATACTGGACCCATAAATATCATTGAAACTCACAAACACTTAGCAACATCAATACCCAATACTGAAACCCTGTCAATGAAAACAGTCACCAGAACACAGAGCAGAACCCTGAACTCTGCAACACTATTCAGAACCAGCTGTATCATCAAAATCATGCATTAAAGTGCATACGCTACATGGACAAACTGAACCTGCGTACATACGTGCTTTTGCCAAAGCCAACCCGCGTACAGATCTATAAATATTCAATCATGACTTGTAGCGATTTCAAACTTAAGTTATACCCAGTTCAGAACATTAATTGCGTCAGTATACAGCTCTAGAATAAACATAATCAATCATATAGAGATAGTTCATTTCAAACCATTTGATCCCGATCTATCCTTAGATCTTGTTCTCCATCAACTTGTGAGATCCCTCCTTAGCTTAGATCAAGCAACCCATAACCTGCATACTGGATCTCATCCTTCATCAGATATTCAAGACTTTCTCAATACATTTCCTAATGATCTTCTTCTCCTTTTATAGTCTTAGGCCTTGCTCAATACCATGGTCCAAAACCATAACAAACCAATTCCATCAACTCAATACTAGGGATCAACACGTCTGTCGAGATGCCATGGTCCAAAAACCATAGGTTCAAATTCCAAGGACTAATCGCCACGGACCAAAGGTAAGTTCTCCAACATGTACGCGCTTTTCCGTGCATGGAAGTGCGTGCATACGCATACGCGACTTTTGATCAACAAACCCGCGTGTATACGCATTTTTTTATACCCAGAAAACTTGTGAGTGTAACCTGCGTGTATACACAACTTGGTATATAGCGAACCTGCGTATATACGTGACTTGGTACATAGTGAACCTGCGTATATCCTGCCTCTGTACGTGACTTGGTATATAGTGAACCTGCGTGTATACTCAGCTTTCTTCATTCTTTGTAATCTGATCATCAATTCTTTTCTACGGAACTACTGCACTATAATTTGTCATCTTGCCATCAAGGACAACACTTTATCTCATAATGCCAACAATCTCCCCCTTTAGACTTGATGGCAAAGCTAACTTGTCACACTTAGATCTATCATCTGATTCCTTTTAGTTGTCCTGCAACCCATGCATTCAGTCGCATCTGATATCTCTTCTGTATATTCATCTAAGTATATGTAAGTGAGATGATCTTCTATGAGAGGGTTGCCATCAAGTACAACACATGCATCATAATGCCAACAATCTCCCCCTTTGGACTTGATGGCAACAACACCAAATTACTCTCCCCCTTTGACATCAAGGGCAAAGGGTGAACCAAGATATCTTCTTTTCAAGATAAGTATTCTGCTATTCATACTTCCCTTGAGTACCTGCTGAAATATCTGAATGAGCTCCCCCTTTGTATATGCTAATGAGTACCAATCTGTCCATACTTCCCTTGAGTACATGCTTTGCTGAAGAGTGTTGTTCAAGCTCCCTCTGACTGTAAGTAAGGTCTGCAAAAAGGTGTTCTATAAGAAGAACATGGCTCTATACATCATACAAGACCTTCCTATCACCAAAAGACTCAATACATACATCTATCACCCAACCAAGTGGGGATCATCCAATCATATGACAACCAATCACATCAATCATCCCAGGCATAGTGGGGAAACCAAAATAGGCCGTTACATGACCTTGACACCATAAAAGAGATAAAACAATTACATTATCCATCCCGGGCATAGTGGGGAAACCAACATAAGCCGTTACATGACCTTGACACCACAAAAGAGATACTACAAAAAAAAACATGACATAGAGATGAAGTATCTAGACGAAGACTTATGAAGGTCACTAACAACTGATAGCAGCAGCATCTGTTAATTATTCAGATCAGCAACCATGATTTCGTTCTATTCTTTCTCTACCTTTGTTCTTCCAACAGCTGTGAACTAGAACCAAAAGCTTCTATGATAATGCCAAAAATGCATCATTAGAAGTTACTCTGCTTCCCTTGAAGCTTTGCCAGATGGTCTCTGTCAGACCCACATCAGAATATCTTCAACCAGAGCCTGCTCCTTCTGATTTCCCTCAATCCTCCATATACGCGACTTTTTCTGCACAAACCAACGTATGTACGCGGATACTCTTTATTATATATGCATATAACTATTTTCAGATCAACGGTGTGCAAATGTCCTGTACCAAGGTATGTCTATATCATCATAAATCATTCACATTATATCATGAGTGTATAGTCAACAATATCATCCATGTATCATCTCTTTGGGAAAATCTGCATCAATCAACATATGGGAGTACTAATCCATCAACATATAGATAAGAACTCATCATCATCATGTCCCCAAGTACCATCTTTGTGTATCCAGCACTGTCATCAATAGTCCTCATCCATAAGGTCACCAAGTACTATGGGAATCCTACATAATCTTCATGCATATGATAACAGCAGTATGAGAGACCCATCATCAAGCTTTGAAGATCATCATGTAAGCATGCACCATCAATCACAAGTATGATCTAAACATCAACAATGTTACCCCAAGAATCATATGAGATGGACAACTCATATCAAGATATATCATTTAGCCATATAAGTATCATCATCAAGGACTATTAACCATAATGCCAACAATGCTTTGTTAAAGGCATGTGCTCCCCCTCAACAAGTGCCATCTGTTTGCTGTTAGATCTGATCATGTGTATATCATTAACAATCATCAAGCCATCATCACCACCAAGTTAGGATCAAAATACTTCTAAACATCTTACAAGAATTAAGACATTTCCACTCATCCTCAACAGACTGTAACTATTAACTGATAGAGCAAAAAATGGACTGAAACATATCAGACACTTCTTATGAGCCTGTCCCCACTGCTTTTCTTCAGACTGACGTATACGCGACTTTGCAGTGTCTAATTCGCGTATATACGCGAATTCCCTTTATGAAACTTGCGTATGAGATTCAGGACACTGAAGTTGTACACTTTCAGCTCCCCCTGAGTCTGTTATCACTGTGCTGTGCTGAGAATCCAGTGTTGTGCCACATCTTTCTGACTGAACTTCCTTCTTCTTCCATACCTTCAAGCATGTTGATGATTTCTTCTTATCATGAACTTTGTTCCTGCAATCTTTTGCTCTATGTCCAAGCTTGTTACATTCATAGCATCTTACATGTTTCATATTCCTTCTGTAGCAATCAGCAGCTTTGTGACCATACATATTGCAAGCAAAGCAATATCCATAAAAGTACCTTGATTGAGATGACCTTTCTGCATAATGATCTTGAGCCCTTCTTCTTCTACATCTAGCTGCAACATGTCCAAGATTATGACATACATAACATTCAACATTATTCATAGGAGGAGTAAAGGATTTTCTTTGAGGAATCTCTTTCCTTGGTTGATGATGCGATGGATCTTTCATTTCTTCTTTGATCACTTTAGATTTCTCTTTAGAGTTCCTTGCTTCACCTTGTGAACTAGATTCACCTTCAACCGATTCATGAAAACCAAGACCAGTCTTTATAGCAGGAGACCTTTAACTACTAAGAATATCATCCAAGACTTTAGAGCTATCTTGAAATCGTAAAAGCTTATCCTTTTCTTCTATTTTACCTTTCAATATATTTACCTCAACCTGAAGCCGTTCTTCCTTTTCAAGAGATTGTTTTTTCAAATCTTCTGCAGCTTTTCTTCCTCTTCCATTTGTTCCCTTAGATTGAGAATCTCCTTTGCTTGTTCTTCATTTACATTTTGCATCATTTGATGAACTCTAAAGGCACATTCCAACTGTGATTCTTGTTTTTCAATGGTTTGATGTAGATCTTCATTCTGCTTCCTTGATTCTTCAAGATCTCCTTTTAGTGAGAGGATTGTAGCTTCAAGACTTTCATAATCACTGGATCTATCTCTGAGATTCTTGATTGTTGTGTTCTTTTCATTGACTTCATCCTGCAACTTCCTTACCTTGTTTCCTTCTTCTTGCTGGGCTTTTAGCAACTTTTGATATTTGACCTTGAATAACTCCCTTTCATTGTTTCCTTCTTCTAATTGGGCTTTTAGTTTGGAAGCTTCTATTTTGTAGTTACTTTCCCTTATGTTCAATAGATCTTGTTGATCTCTGATTATGTCTGAAAGCCTTTTAAATTCTGCCTCTATTTGATATTTCTCTTGTTCACCCATAAGAGAAAGTTCAGTTGTTTCACATTCCCTTTTGTTCAAAAGATCTTGTTGATCTTTGATTATGTCTGAAAGCCTTTTAAATTCTGCCTCTATTTGATATCTTTCTTCTTCACCCATAAGAGCAAGTTCAGTTGTTTCACTATCACTTTCATCTCCTCCATTTGGAAAGATAGCTGGAACATCAGAGGATAGCAAATTCATACCTGATAGTTCATCTTCATCTTCATCTGAATCTGAAGAGCTTCTTATGCCTAATCCCCAATCAATTCTCCCACTGTCATAGTTCTTCTGAGATGTCTTGTTTTTCTTCGGTGCTTTCTTCTTAAGCTTCTTTCCCATTGTTCCACGAATCTCCTTCAAGCGATCAAGCTTCTACCAAAGGACCTGCTCTGATACCAATTGTTAGAAATAATACTGAGAGGGGGGGGGG
>APFE030724441.1:12061-35311 GCA_000404065.3 Pinus taeda
GGAGAAAACCACCTTCTGCAAGTCATCTCAATCTTCTTCTTAATAAGAAAATCTTTTTACAATATTTTGTACTGGTGCAGCCTTATACCAGTACGGGAGCTACAACCCCCTTTGCTCTTGTACTAGCCGATCCATTTACTAGTACGCAGGCTACTACCTGCTACCATGCTCCAAATATTTCCTTTAGCTCTTGTACTAGCTTAGATACTAGTACGTAGGTGCTGACCTACAATATTCTCTCCTCCAGGTACCACGTTTCATCAATTTTCAGACTGGATACACTTAAGCACACCACTAATCTGAAGGCCACATTTCATAAAATTTTCATACTGGTCCGATCAATATCATTGAAGCTCACAAACACTTAGCAACATCAATACCCAATACTGAAACCCTGTCAATAAAAACAGTCACCAAAACACAGAGCAGAACCCTGAACTCTGCAACACTATTTAGAACCAGCTGTATCATCAAAATCATGCATTAAAGTGCATACGGTACATGGACAAACCGAACCCGCGTACATACACACTTTTACCAAAGCCAACCCGCATATAGATCTATAAATATTCAATCATGACTTGCGGCGATTTCAAACTTAAGTTATACCCAGTTCAGATCATTACATGTGTCAGTATGAAGATCTAGAATAAACATAATCAATCATATAGAGATAGTTCATTTCAAACCATTTGATCCCGATCTATCCTTAGATCTTGTTCTCCATCAACTTGTGAGATCCCTCCTTAGCTTAGATCAAGCAACCCATAATCTGAATATTGGATCTCATCTTTCATCAGATATTCAAGACTTTCTCCATACATTTGCCTAATGATCTTCTTCTCCTTTTATAGTCTTAGGCCTTGCTCAATACCATGGTCCAAAACCATAACAAACCAATACCATCAACTCAATACTAGGGGTCAACACGTCTGTCGAGATGCCATGGTCCAAAAACCATAGGTTCAAATTCCCAGGACTAACCGCCACAGACCAAAGGTAAGTTTTCCAACATGTACGCGTTTTTCCGTGCATGGAAGTGCGTGCATACGCATACGCAACTTCTGATCAACAAACCCGCGTGTATACGCATTTTTGTATACCCAGAAAACTTGTGAGTATAACCTGCGTGTATACGCGACTTGGTATATAGCGAACCTACGTATATACGCGACTTGGTACATAGTGAACCTACGTATATCCTGCCTCTGTACGCGACTTGGTATATAGTGAACCTGCGTGTATACTCAGCTTTCTTCATTCTTTGTAATCTGATCATCAATTCTTTGCTACTGAACTACTGCACTATAATTTGTCATCTTGCCATCAAGGACAACACTTTATCTCATAATGCCAACAATCTCCCCCTTTGGACTTGATGGCAAAGCTAACTTGTCACACTTAGATCTATCATCTCATTCCTTTTAGTTGTCCTGCAACCCATGCATTCAGTCACATCTGATATCTCTTTTGTATATTCATCTAAGTATATGTAAGTGAGATGATCTTCTATGAGAGGGTTTCCATCAAGTACAACACATGCATCATAATGCCAACAAAACCCAACATGCACAGACAAAAAAAACAAACCTTACGGCTTGAAGTTAGCTTTACCCGAAAACTAAATATTTTTGTCAATGTTTCTGATTTTTCGAGATCACACTAAGGCATGGTGGAAAAGAGCATACACATGAGAAAAATCCTTCCTCTCTATTTCTTATTTGCCTAGATCGCATAGAGTCACGGGGAAAAGAGCATACGTAGAAATGAAAGGTATAGATCCAGTAATAAAGAAAGAAAGAGCTAAATAAACCGAAATAAACAGAGAGAAAATAACTAGAAACTGCAAATAAACATTGTATACCTCCAGATCTTAAAAATTACGTAGCTAGAGCTACCGAAAACCTTTTCGTGTGAAACAAAAGGGGTTACTCACTGAAATAGATGCTCCTAACACAACAGAGTAGTCCTCTTAGCCCAAATTCAGTCAGAAATAGTAGATCTAGGAAACGATAGTCGGATGTAGTTCTACAGGCTTGAGATTTGGATCACCAACAGCTGTGGCCCTCAAATAGCTTTGATACCATGTAGGAATTTACAGGGTAAGTTCATTAGATACAACACTAAAGGACATCACTCACAAATAGATAACAGATCAACAAACCAGTATTGTTCATGTGGTTAAAACCCTCAAAGATGGAAACAATCCACAGCCTGAGCCAACGTGACCACTTCAGGAAATTTATTAATAAAAGAATGAAAATTTACATAAGCTTCTCTCATGAACGGTTACACTACAAATGACCCTGCATGCTCTTTAAATAGAGATCATGGACCAATTGAGTGTTAAGCCATGGATCAAGTGTCAGTAATACTGAGGAGAGAATGAACTGTCAGATCACTAGATATCGTGACCGTCAGATTGTAAGTTACAAAAGTACATAGTAAAGAAACACACTTTACCTAACTCTATACTAGATCAAGTTATACTTAACTACTTCCTATGTGTCGGAATATCCTAACACTTCCTTCCGACTAGAGAGACTTGGCCTCCAACATAAGAAAAACTAGTTTTCTATCCATTTCCTTTGCTTGGCTACCTTCTAGTTCTCAAAGTTATGGTTGTTTGCACTCCGAGATGATGGAGGAATATTCCAATGGAGGGGTAGTAAATGAGGAGGATTGTCCTCTTATAATTACTCTCCCTTGTCCCATTCAAGTCTTTACCAAGGTCTTTGCCATATTTCTTTTCTTTTATCCTTTATAGCTGCATTTTTTCCTTGCTTTTATCCTTTACTCCTATATTACATGCACATTAGACCACAAAGCCAAATATCCAACTCTAACTTATTTCGTAAGTAAAATATAATCAAAAGTATGCAATAAATTGTGAGAATAGTTGTTTGACTAAGCTAGGAGGTAAATTAAGTCGATTTGAGACCCATATAATTAATCAATGATGAAGCTCATCATCACCCCCCTACTGAAAGTGTTTCTCATCCTCTGAGCAACTTAATCAATGTCTTTGGTAGCCTCTACTTTGTGCTAGTGTTTTAATCTAAAATTGCAGCCATTGTTCTCTGAGGTAAGGAGTATAGGGTTTAGCTGGCATCCTACACTAGATGGCCTCTAAGGAGAGGTTGGCCATACATGCTAGCTGGTTTTCATTTTCCTATAGTTGTCCTCTCTATTTTTCTTATCTTGTTCCTTTTGTTGTTCTTTCTTATCTCCATCAGTTTCTTCCTCCATTTCAGCATCATCCTCCTTATATTTCAGTATGTTCCTCTGTATTTATTTCTTCTTAATCCATCTCATCCCATCTAGCTATGTATCTTCTTCTTGCTTTTCCTCCTCCTCAATGAGAGAAGGACTAACATCATTGATGAGGGTTTTGATGTCATCCTCTGTTGGTAAGTCTCTGAAGATTGATCATTTTATAGCGATCCTGAGGTTTTGGAGGGAATCCTCAATGAGGATCCTGATCAAACCATGGTGAGCCAACTCTTAGGAACTCACTTCCTTTACTTTTCTACTGGAGTCTATAAGTGATTCAATCAAGAAGTAGGGTATGCTGAGTCTTTGGTGAACTGGTGTTTCTACCTGAAATCTTCATTCTTCAAGCATTCTCAAATGGCTACCATAACAATGCAGTATCTATGGACTCTTGCATTCTCTTTTGACTTATTAAAGAATTTCCTTTTTTCCACCTTTTCACTTATAAACCAAATACCTCTTAACCTTTACAAATTTTAATGAAATGATGCATATGAGTGAGTGAGCGGGATACTTACCTGTGGTCT
This sequence comes from Pinus taeda, assembly GCA_000404065.3. Lineage (NCBI taxonomy): Eukaryota > Viridiplantae > Streptophyta > Pinopsida > Pinales > Pinaceae > Pinus > Pinus taeda. The sequence continues at coordinate 15,862 of APFE030724441.1, forward strand.
TGATGCGATGCTATAGTTGTCAAAGATCAAAGGTGTTTTTGATGGTCATTCTTCTTCCTCCTTTGTCGACTGTTGATGGTTTATTAGCTTTTGCCGGTGTATATGAATCAGGATTTGTTGTTGTTGTTATTGTGGAGCTCTTGCATTTGATGCTGCTGCTGTTGTGGAGCTCTTAGATTTGATGTTACTATTACTGTGGAGCTCCTAGATGACTAGTTGGTAATGTTTGGTGTCTCCTTTAGAATTTCTTGATCATTTTGTTGGCTAGTGCTGTGAGGATGATGTAATGAATGGATAGAGGTTATAGGAGTGTATGTGGATGCAGGGGTGATGGTAATGGATGAGATGATTGGTTAGATCATGTCTAGTATGAATTTTGTGGATCTAACCAATCTACCATTCAATGGATCCCATAGAAAACACAATATTTACCTGAATTGAAGTAATGAAGTGAAAAAGGATGGAATTGATGCAAGGATGTATGGTAAGGATTGGAGGAGATGACTATATGTGAGGCAAGGTTCCCTTTGGATCTTTTCTTTTCTCGTTGCTTGTCTTTCTCACCCACCTGCAAATAACCATTATGTTTTTTCTTTTATTATTACATTTTTTTTAGCCACCTAGGTTGCCTCAGAGAGGTTTCACCTTAGGTATCTGCCCTAGGTGTCTCAAGGAAAATTTTCACCTAGGGATCTTCTTACTCTTTTTCGTTTTTCTCATCCTTGGGCCGCCTCATGATGTTTTCAACCCAATGATGGGACTCAGGCACCTCATGAAGGTTTTTACCTAAACCCTTATTCTTTTGATTTTTCCTTCTTCAATGACATAACGAGGGAGGAGCTAGAACTTGCTCTACCACTGTCATTGTCTTATTAATACTATCAATGAACTCTTTTTTTGATAAAGGCATCTTCTACATTTTCAATCTGTTCGATTAACTAGTAATGGAATGGCTTCTTCATCAATAGTTTTGATTTGCACTGAACCATTTTCATGGCATCATTTCGTGACATAAGTTCCAAGCCATATTCTCCTTAGCTTGCCCTTGAAGTCTTTCTACATTGATTCATACAACTATGCCTAGTCTCCCTATTGAAATTACCTTTCCTTAATATCTTTTTCATGTTAGATCTTCCTCTAAAGCTGAACTATCTATGTATGTAGGATGACCTACGTTTTGAATTCATCCAAGTCATTCAATTGGAACAATCTTTCTTGTTCTGCATGTATTAGATCCAATCCTAGTTCGGCTACCATCCTCAATGTCTTATATTCAAACTCAATGGATAGCAAGACCTTTTTCCAATAGACTAGCTCATAGGGTGTAAATCCAATGGTGGTCTTCCATGTTGTATTATAGGCTTTGGTGGCCTCAACTAGTCTCTCTGACCAATCCTTCCTGCTACTACTAACTACCTTGGTTAAGATGTTCTCCAGTTCCCTATTGGTCACCTCCACTTGCCCATTAACTTGTGGATGATAAGGATTGGAGGTCATATGTTTGATTTTGTGATGGCTAAGCAGTTCTTCAATCATGCTGGAGGTAAACTGGATTCCTTGGTCTATGACTAGCTTAATAGGGTACCAAAATTTGTAGAATACATTCTCCCTTAGTAACTCAACCACCTTCTCTTTTGTTGCTACCTTAATGTTGTTGGTTTTAGCCCACTTAGTCAAATAATCAGCACACACAATGATGTGTTGTTTTTGCTTTGAAGGATGGTTGATAGGCCCATTGAAGTCCATGCCCCACTTGTCAAATAGCTCGAAAGTCACTTGAGGTTGTAGCGGAATTTCATCTCTTGGAGTAGGCTTTCCCATCCTTTGGCACCGATCACACTAACTAATGTACTTTTTCACATCGTGATGAAGAGTAGGCCAATAATAAGTTGCTTGCAACACTTTGAATGCTGTCCTCTTTGCTGCAAAGTGACCTCTAGAAGGTCCATCACGATAGATCAGAAGGATGTCAAAGACTTCCTCTTCCCTTAGACACCTTCTCAAGATTTGATATGGGCCAAGTTTGAATAGATTTCCACTAATCCATGTGAAAGGGGTGCTTTTCCTGACTATCTTGCTCTTTTCTTTTGAGGGCAAGCTTGGTGGGAACTGTGATGATACAAAATAGTTTTCTATATCAACAAACCATCGGGAGAGAGCTAAAATAGAAAACAAATTCTCATCTGGTAACTGGTCATTCACCATTCCTTCTTCACATGCAATAAGATTCATCCTAGATAGAAATTCTGCAACGACATTTTCCTTACTAGGCTTATCAACAATAGTAGATTGAACTATTGTAATAAAATAAACCATCTTATAATTCTAGCATTCAAATCTAGTTTGTTCATTAATTATTTGATTGCAACATGATCAGTATGCACAAATTTTTGATAGCCTGTAATGTAATGCTTAAATTTGTTTAATGAATGCACAACAACCAGGAGTTCCTTTTTGGTCATAGTATAGTTTAGCTCAGCCTTTGATAGGTTCTTACTGATAAAATAGAAGGAATAGGGAAATTTCTACTCTTCCTGACCTAAGGATTCTCATATGGCATTGTGTGAGGCATCAACATGAATATGAAAAGGGAGGGCCCAGTTTGGGCCTCTAAGGATTGGTGCAATGATTAACTTACCCTTTACAATGTCTAAAACCTCTTGACAGCTCTTTGACCATATAAACTCAAAATATTTGGCCAACAACCCAAACAAAGGAGTGGACAACTTGTTGATGTCCTTTATGAACCTTTGGTAGTATCCATCTAGCCCTAAGAAACTTCGGACATCTCTCTACTTTTTTGGAGGCGGGAGCCTTTGGTTTATTTCTATTTTGTTTGGGTTCACCTATAGTCCTTGTTGAGATATTGAATGACCTGGCATAGTCCCTTCATTCAATAAGAATTCACATTTTTTTGGACTGAGAGACAGATTCATTTCAATTCATTTGTGTATTACTTTTCCTAGGTTAGTGAGGGCTTCGTGGAAATCACAACCATAAGCTGTAAAATAATCCATATAGATTTCCACGGCATCATGTACTAATTCAGCTAAAATACTCAAGAATGATCTCTGGAAGGTGGCAGGAACATTTCATAGGCCAAAAGGAAAGACCCTATAGGAAAACATACCTCAAGGATAGGTGAATGTGGTCTTATCCTGGTCTTCTGGGTAGATTTGGATTTCTTTATACCCACTGAATCCATCTAGGAAAGAAAATATTTTCTTCCTTGTCAGGCCATTTAGCACTTGGTCAATGAAGGGTATGGGAAAATAATGCTTCTTTGTGGCTTTGTTCAACTCCATATAATCCACACAAATACTCCACTTACCATTTTTCTTGGGAACTAGCACTAAAGCAGAGACCCACTCACTATCTTAGATAGGGTAAATGAATCATGCATGTAGCAGTTTTTGCATTTCTTCTTTGACTATGCCTTTTGAGCTAGGTTCATCCTCCTTTGTGGTTGCCTAGCTGGCTTGAAACATTCTTTGATGTATAAGTGGTGGGTACAATTGAGGGGTGTACTCACTTCATTTCCTTATAACTCCCAGCAAAGTCTTCTAGGTTCTCTCTCAACGTGTTACATAACTTTTCCTCTTCTAAAGCAGAAAGAGATGGATTAATGTTCAAAGTTTTCTCTGGATCAAATTATATGGTTTTGACATGGAGTGGGTTGGAATTGGCCAAGAATAAGTGAATTGGATGATTGTTTTGGGTTTCCCTTACTTCTTCTTCTAACCATAAAGGTAAATCATCTTCTAGGGTAGGTTGAGCAGGAAGGTATAGGACTAACTATTTGGACATATGCCCATCCTTGATGGTCATACTCCTATCTCTGTAGCTAATGTAAGCATCATTTGTGGCCAACCATGGCCTCCCAAGGATAGGAGGGTAACCAATAAGCTTAGCCTTAGGTTGGAGAACTGGGAAATATGCAAGGTACTTCGAGGAGTCAATGGAGACTATCACATCCTCCACAATTCCCTCAAGGGTGACTGTGGAAGAGTCTGCAAGTTGCATAACTATTGTGGTCTTCATCAGTGATGCTTGGAGGTTGAGCTTGAGCATGGTGTCCTTGGTCATCACATTAATGGCAGCGCCCACAATCATTCAGACTGTGTGGGACAATGGTGCCATTGGTGTGCACATCTACTACAGTGCTTCCAGGGTCCAAATATTTTGGACATATTACCTACCCCAGCATTAAGTCACATAGTTGCCCAATGACATTAATGGTAGGCACATCCTTTTTTCTTCTTCCTGGATGCTTGAAGCACTTCTCCTTAATAAAATTTTTGTAAATGGGAACATCTTTGATTTCCTGGAGAAGGGAAATGTTTACACATAATTTTTTCAATTCTCCTAGAAGTTCAGCTTGTTTTGGGGTAGGCTGGAGTGGTTCAGATAATCTCTTAGGATAAGGTGGATTTAATTTAATGTTTCTTTCCTCTCTTCCTTTGTCAACCTCCCTGTGGAGAGGGAGGTTGGTTATGAGAGAGAATTCTCCCAGATCGTAGGTTGATCTCCTAGATTTCTACAATAGAATCTCAGTATGATGTCTCTCCACGGTAGACTTGTTGAGCCAGCCTATCGTTCAGGTTCAGATTTGGCTGGGTAGGAATCTGGGGTTGCTTAGCTAGAGCAGAGTGCATGAGTTTTGGTTGGGTAGGTGGTGGAGTAAATAAGGCTGGAACATTGTTGAATTGGGGCCTCCACCGCTAGAGCGGGGTATTCCACTGATGTTGTGGTTAAACATAAGGTTGAAATGACTGGCTCAATGACTGGGAATGATATTGAGATGCATAGGAGCAAGGATGGGGCGTAGATCAGGAAGGATGAGTAGGGGGTCCCCAAGAAGGTATAGTTGTGGTTTGGTTGGGGTTGTGATATGCATAGGATAACCCTTGCATACCCTATTGGTATGGTCTGGCCCCAGGAGGTCTCCTTTGGTTGATGTAGCAAAGCTACCCAGTGACCCCTTCAGCTCCTTGATATACAAATTTGAGTCCAAGTAAAGAAGGGCACTTATCCGTGGAGTGGTTTTCTTCAGAGACTGAGCAAATCTTAATACAATTCAGTGGACATTTGTTCCTATGATGCCTCATGGTGCATATAGGACAAAAGATGGCCAAGGCTATCTCTGCTTCCTCTTGCCTCATTTTGATGTTCGTGGTGTCCAAATGCAAGGTAAGGGTTTGTAGCATATCACTTTTGAAATTCCATCATATTTCTAGTTTCACCCTTGATAAATGAGTTGGAGGATGATGTATCGGCCATAGGTTGACTACCCCTACTGTTTTTCCTAGTTTCCATAGAATGGCTTCTAAAGACAGTATTAATATCTTCATAGGGTAATTGGTAGATATATCCTCCTACTATCATATGTAAGATATCCAAAATGTCCTCCTATACTACTTTAAGAAGGACCAACTTTAGTGACTCAGGGTCAAGCGTGCACCTGGCCCTTTTGTAACTGAGATGTAATATTTCTTCATAGTTTTCTAAGGATTCATCCTAGCCTATGGTCATCCTAAAAATATATTCTTTAGTGCCTTTGACCTACAGTAGTCCCTATATTTGTTGTTAAAATCTTGTTGCGTTTGAGCACAATTTGTGATGCTATCTACAGGTAAACCCATGAACCAGAGCAATGTTTCATCCTTGAGGGTAGATGGAAATAGTTTTAACTTTTTCTCATCATCTGTATAGTCATAGGTTCGGCATATAACATCAAACTCAAATAGGAAAGTTTCAGGGTCCTCTGTGGTCAAGCCATGGAAATTATTTAGAGTAGAGGGGCTTATATTCTTCATCTTAGTGTCCTAATTGGTCTCCCTGATGGGGAAGGAACCCTCAATTCTCTCTCTATTTTTTATTTTAGTTCATTTTTCAACCATTGGTTCAGTAGGAATGGGTTCTCCCTCTTATTCTATCCCTGTAGGTTCCTCAAATATGTAAGGGTTCTCACCTAAAGGGTCATCCAATTCACCACCACTGAAAAGAGAGAAGGTGAACTATTGCATGCAGTGGGGGTATTTGATAAGAATTTCCTTCAATTGTCCCTATTCCTACGAGGCATGAAGGGAAATGCTTTTGCGTTGGTTTTTGTAATATTTATTTTTCAAGTTGGAAAGTACTTCGAATTGTTGATTGAATGAAAAACCACTAACAGGAAAAACTATTTGTTGAATTGAAATTCTACTTGTAGAATGTAAAGGAAAGTAGATAATGATAATTAAAAGAAAGGAATATACTAGATTACTTTTGCATAAATAAACTAATGGAAGAAAATTGAGGGTAAGAAGTAGATGAAAATAAAGTTGGAGACTAGAAATAGAAGAAAGCAGTAATTACTTCTACTTAGACACCTCCCCGACAACGATGCAAAAAAGTGATGAGCCAGAGTATTGCAAAAATAATGATACAAATCCTAGGGCTACCAGATTTACTTATCAATCCAGGGTTCGTATAAAGTTGGAGGTGACAGTGTTATATTCACAAGTAAAAGCGAAGATACTGCTTGTTGTCACTTCTCATCTGGAAAGAGATCCCAGGGGTTCCATGCCAAACTTCTATACGGTTAGAAGAAGCTTAATTCTTGGATGGAAGGAGAGAAAACCTATTATAAGAGAGAGCTACTCTACTGTAGTAATCAAGAAAACATCATGAAATGCTTAAACCATACCATAACCTAACTATCCAATCAAATAGCTCTGTTAAGAAAAATTGCTAAACTAACACTAATCTAATGCTAATTATGTAAGTTGCAGAAGTAAGGAGCCTCAAAACTAGACTAACTAAACTAACTCGGCTTTGAAGCAAAAGAGAAATTGGAGGATGAAATTTGTGAATGGAGGACATGAGGGAGCAAAAGTGCATAAGAACCATTGGATCAGTTTGGTTAAAGCCCCCAAGATGATTTGTTGCTACTGTTCAAATTATTATAGGGCCTCCACATTGACATCCCTCATTGTGTCACTGATATCATGTATGTCACCCTCTGTTGAAATGATAGGGTCCAATGAGGTCTTGGTTGCCTTTGACTTCTTCTTGCACCCTCCCTTCTCCAACTCCCTAGGGCGCTTGATGCCAACAAAGGTTTCCAGAGGGTCCACATCATGTTGCTATGTTTCCTCCTCTACCTTAGGTGAAGGTGACCTTGCGCCTTTTTCAAAGCACCACTCTGTCCCACCTATCTGCTTCCTTGCCTGCTCTGCAGCCTCATGCTCTACCTCAACCTCCATTTTCCTCTTCTCATCCATCTTTGTCATCTTCAACTTGGCTTACTCCTTTTTCTTCTGCGCAACAAACTTTCTCCCACCCACTTCCAAATCTGTTGCAGTGTGCCACTCCTACATCCATTGGTCAAAAGCCGCATGAATGGAATCATATGTTGCTAGATAAGGGAATTCATACCATTTCTACATAGGGTTCTTACACTCCTTGATGGATACTCAGTGTAAGTCTACTTTAAATTCGATGTAGCCCTCTAGGTTGGCATACACCATAGCTGACCAATGTAGTTTGCGATTTATGGAAATCTTGATGTTCATCTCCATCAAGACCCAAATGATCTTATTGTCCTTAACTCACTGCACATCCTTGGTTGCCCACAATGAAGTGTACTTCACTGCTTTCGGGAGGTCTCACGCGACTGAGGGGAACGCGTTGTCCTCTAGTAGATCCAAGGCTACAAGCAAAATCAACAGCAAGAGCCACGCGTAGTGGAATGTCTTGTTGAGATCGTGTGCTTCTTGATAGTTCACCACGAACTTTCCTTGAAGGTAATCTGACCAGTTGAGCCGGACTCCTTTAGCACACTGTGCTGCTCGTGTGACTAAAAGCATCGACACCTCATCGGTGCAACACTTCATCATCACCTTCCATACCAGGATCTACGTAGCTATCGTCCCTGTAGGGTTGCAGATGTTGGATATAGCATATCCGTGCAGATTCTTCACCATCTTAAATTCTTCTGTCATGGATTCTACGAGAACCTGTTCGCCACGTTTTCCACCAAATATCATGGTTGGATTCTCTCTTGTATATGGAATGTGTGTTATCAAATGAATCAACCTATCTGTGATGGGTATTGGCTCCTACAGCCACAAACACCCATCATGCACCAAGCACAACAGTTGTTTGATGATCAACATTATCATCGGGGTGCGGTTGTAGTGCAGTAACCAGGTTGAGCAACCCTGCCCTTGTTACTCCCTTGAGGCACCTCCGTGGCTCCAATGCATTCATTCTGGTATTGGTATCAATGATGTAGCACGTCAGCTGCTTGGTTGCTAGGTGTGGGAACTTCTCATGATTGGCCAAGTCGTAGTCTTCAAGTTTCAGCAGTGGCACTTGTGCCAAGTGCGGTCCATCGAAACAATTTCATCCTGCAATAGAGGGGTTTGCAAGGGAGTGTTACTCTCATCGATTTCCTTTGGCACCTTGGTCTTAGGATTGCATGGAGGGACATACTCTGGAAACCGAGTAATAAGGTCTACACCCTGGATCTCAACCTCCTCCACCTCAACTCCCACATCATCATTGTCCATCATGATGTCTTCAATGTCTTCCTCCTGCAGCTCCAAATTCTTACCTATTCCCTTCTCCTATGAAGTGGGATTCAGTGGGTTTCTCCTTGGAAATGTCCACACTGATATGGTAGGCCCCCTGCCCTTTTTATCATTCACAGTTTCTTTAGTTGGGGTTGGCTTCGGTCTCAGTGTTTGTGGTGATTTAGGGACTTCAATGAGCACCTCAGCAACCTTTGAGGCAACTACTTCTACCTCCATCTCAACTTCTGGTACTAACTCCTCTCCTTCAGTATCTCTAACTTCTGCAGGTGTTGACATGATTTTATGTAAGAAATATTGCGTTTCTATTGACAAAGTCTCAAATATTTTAGTAGTGATCAAAAGATCATAGTGTTTATGATTCATGTGTGCCTGAGAGCTCAACAACTCAATTCTCAAAATGCTAAGTGTTTTCTGCTAGAAAACCACTTGTAATTTATAGGGCATTTTGAATTCAAATCTGACTGTTCCCCCCAAAATTTGGTTCATTAATGCTGGATTGGTGGAAAATTTTCAAGGATCTGATCCATAAATTTCATCTTAAATGTTGGCCACCCACTCCATTTGGCCGCATTTCAACTGTCAAATCATGAACAATGACCTTAACCATCACTTTCCAACTGACCTACAGGATTTCTCCCTATGTAGCGCACCTCCCTTCACGGTATCGCAGACCCTATGCCACTTTCTTGCTTCGCACAATTCTCCAATTACACAGCTCCCTAACCTGAGCAGTGTAGTTTATAGTTCCACACCTCCTTTCAGTTACCTAGACCTAATATTGTGCTTAATTCATTTAGTCACATGGTTGGACTGCTAGTGTATGGCTTAAATCAACTACCATTCACCTTTCCTGCGAAGGGATCTCGATTCAATTTGACCAGTTGTACCACTCCTCCATCGGTAAGCTCCTTAATGACATAGGGCCCTAACCAATGCATCCTGAACTTCCTTGAAAATTTATCAAACTTACTATCATATAACAAAACTAGGTAGTTTACCTTAAAGGTGCACGACTTAATGTGTCAATCACGCCATGATTTTTCGTGCTACTTTTGGACCTGTTGGTGAAATCCAACAATAAATCTCTCTTCCTTAACCTCATCTAGTTGTGTGAGCCTTTCCTCTAGGGCTCCATGATCTATCATACCTGTGAGCGTCACTATGCGTAGACTAGACACAATATATTCCATAGGAATTACTGCCTCAATGCCATAGACCAGCCTAAAGGGAGTTTGTCTAGTCAACTTCTTGGATGTCGTTCGATAAGCCAATAGTACTGCAGGTATGCGTAGGTCCCAATTACTTCGTTGAGCACTGCAAACCTTGGTCACCACATGATCTAGCACTTTATTGAATGCTTCTACCGTCATGTTAGCCTGCGGGTGATAAGGCTTGCTCTTCTAGTGATATACCTAAAATTCCTTTATTAGCGTGCTGATAATCTCATTCAAAAAGTGTGTACCTCGATCACACATCAAGATATTTGAAGAGCCAAATCACATCAATACATGCTCAAAGAGGAACTTGCAGTAGTCGCACCTATGTAATCCTTCACATGTTGTGCTTCTACCCAATGAGTCAAATAACTTCTCACGAAGATAATGTAGCTTACTCTCGTCCTTCCCTGGGGCTGAATGGGTCCCACAAAATATATCACCCTTTTCTCAAAGGGTTGCAATGTAATTTATGGGTTCAAAGGCATCTCATCGCTTTGTGATGGCCTGCCAATTCTTTGACACACATCACATGACTTTAAGTACACTTTTGAATCCTAATGGAGGGTTGGCCACCACAACCCTGTGCGTAAAATACTCTATGTGGTCGCTCTCGTTGCATAATGTCCTCCCGCGGTGCCCCCATAAGCATCCATGAGGATGATTCTCCTCTCAAACTTGGGTAAATATCATTGCAATATCTCATCAGACCCCATTTTGGATAGATTCTCACCAACGACAAGAAAATCTATCACGCCTACCAATAATTCCTTGTTCTGTGGAACAACGTATCCTTCTGGGGAAATTCCTGTCGTTAGGAAGTATATTATATCCTCAAAATAACCATCTGTGACGCGCACTACAAATATTTGCACATCAAGCAATCCTCCCTCCAAATTAGTGGGTTCTTCCCCTCTTTTGATGCACGACAAATGGTCTGGTTCTGCATTCAATCATCTAGGCTTCACAATAAATCCAAAATCATGTTCCTGGAATAGTAACAACCATCTACAGATTCACCCCCCTAGCACAGGATTATTGGCTAGGTACTTCAGCACAAAGTGATATGTATATATTTGAAAATGGCCTCGCAACATGTAGTGCCTAAACCTCTGGAGCACATATACCATAGCTAACCCTTCTCGCTCGGTGGTGGAATAGTAATTTTCCTCCTTAGAAAACCCTCTACTTGTGAATGCTATATGATGGTCCAAGTCCTCTCCACCAACTTGCATCAGTATTGTTCCCAGTGCTATACATGACACGTTGACATGTACATGAAACTCCTTCTTCCAATCCAGGAATACTAGAATTGGTGCAGTTATATCAGGATTCTCAGCCTGTGGACCTTCAACCTCATGGTGTGTTACAAATCCATTTGGGCACATCACTCCCATATTATATATTAGTGCTTTAGGGCCCATCAAACCCTAATTCAGTTGTTACATTCCTAAAGCAGTCAACCATCAGAATGCCTAGCTTCCCAAGAGATTCGATGACTTAAATCATACAAAAACTACCTCTAAGAAGATCAACGCAGGAAGTCATTTATCAGGGTGCACTGAAGTGTAGTCCAGTACACTGCCACGGTGCATTGTAATGCACTTGATCCCTCTTTGCCATCTGCTGGGTGAATTTGAGTGAAATTTCATTACAGTTTGGGAATATTCTTATCAATTGGATGCATCTAGAAGCTTCCCAAGTTTACCTACTCCTTTGGGCTGAAAATTGGATGAGGGAGGAGTTAAGGAACATCAATCTCTTTATCCCTCCCTCCATGGATCCAAATACTAAGTTTGCGAGGGCATTCATTATCACCATTTATGGCATAAATTCCTTCATTCACCTATAACAAGACAACTCATCCAAGTGATGAGGGGTTGGAAATCATTGAATTATAGGGAGATGATGTTAGTATGAGACTTGAGTTGGTTTCGAGTATTGTAATGATGTCAAAATGTCTTGCTTGTTATGAGGAGAGGATGGGACTGAATTGGAGGAGTGACACTGAATCAAGTGAATTGGTTTGTAAATCTTCCTTTTACTAATAAAGTGTTCAAGTCTTTTTCCATATGTTTGTATTGTTCATTGATGCTTTAACTTGATTCCATTCTATGTTTAATCAATAGATCATGATCATATGGTTTGATCAGTTTTTGTCTTCTGCCTATGTGCAAGTACTTTTTAAGCAGTTTAATTAGAGAAAGGAGTGAAAAAATTGGTCAAGGGAGAAAAAGAGTAAGAGAAAGCTGCAGGTACGCTTCTTTACTATGTTATTTAATCTATTGGTTATAGAAAAGGTAGAGAATGCTTTCCACTATTGTTCTATACTTAGCTATTAGTCGAGGGGTTTAAGCGTTTATCCATAGACACTATAACTTCCCAAAATAGATTAGCGACTCCACTGGGGAGTCAATCATCTTTCCTTGTAGCTAATCCAACTCCTTAGACACCTTCACATACTTTACTTGTTGTAATTCAACCTTCTGCATTAATTTTTTTCAAAATTTGAGGTTATATGACTCTTGAGTGGCGTCATAAGAATTAGTGAAGGCTAGCCTTAGAGACAGTGTGCCACAATTCACATTCCAATTAGAGACAATGCATTGCAGCACAGTTACTCCCTCTTTGACCTATGCTGATCTTCCTAGGGTCAGATTCCCACCCTTGGAATTAATTGTTTTGCCAAAATTCTTCTAATTTCTTGTTTGTTGATTGTAATGGATGTCATGTCTTTGAAAATAGTTTTTCATCTCCTTATATCGCCCTACATAGACTAGGATTGATAAAATTTTCTTATGTATTTACTTTTTCATTTTCAATCTATAGTCGAAATTTAGTTTTTGGTTGATTGATCTTTGTCAAAAGAAAGCGTCGTAAAATTCTATTTTCCTTTGAAAATTGAATTGTCGTAAATTCTTGATTCATGAAAGATCGATTGATTGATTTGTGGATATGATTAGTCCTTTCATTGGAAGTGTCATAATTCCTCATTTCTTTGAAAATGAAAGTGTCGTAAAGTCTTCCTTTCCTTGGAAATAAATTCTCGCAAAATCATCATTTTTATGGAAAGAGTTTATTGATCGATTGCACATTAGTTTTCCTTTTTGTTCATTCACATTAAGGGAAATAAAAAATAAATGTGTGCACGTTGCATTGAAAACGTTTGTGTGTGATGAGTGTAGGGAAATTGCATTGGATGTCCTCTTTTCTCTTTGATAAAAAGAAATCTGATTGCTCTATCCCTAAGTAGCTAGGACTTTCATCATTAAATTGAATGGAAAAACTACTTATCATGATAGTTGCATTCCTAGGAATTTCAAAATACATCATGTGGTGAAATTGAAAGGAAAATTCCTAAGCGATATCGACTTAAAATTTATCTAAATTTACCTAATGGAGCATTTTCACCTAAGGAAGAACATTTAGAGGTCTAGTCTAGAGACGTGTTCCAATGTCGTAAAACAAAGTAGGTGTCGCTAACTTGTTTGCAATACATCCTGAGTGAGATACTGCATTCCATGTATGTGAGTATATCCTATCTCATCTATGTACCTTCAGGTATATAGGGTAGTGTTATAGTACGTAAGTATATGGGAATTCTCTCACTGTGGAATTTTCCATTAGACAAGGCTTATATGGATTGGGCCTCCACGTACTTTCGGATATATATGGGAGGAAAACACTACATTGCAATCCATCCTTAGGTAACCGAGTTGGCCTCCTTGTACACTATGATATACTGAACACAACATTCAGGGAGATTACCTGCCTGTACTTCTTGGTTTGCCAGGAGCTATTCTATAGCTCACAGTTACTTGGTAATCCTTTTGCCTAGAACTTTCTCTTTTGTTTTGTTTTGTTACTTTGATAAACATTATATTATTTGACCATAGATAACATCCTCCATGCTTTCTCCTTAGTTGATCTTATTTTGATACATATGGAAAAAAATACGGAGTCCACCGATTAAGGAATTCCTTTTGATGAGAATCCTAGTCCTTTTCCTTCTTTCAAAAATATTGGTGTTCCTTATATGGCTACATTGTCCCTTTCGAGACTTACCATTGGTTTGCTAATATGGTTTTTTTCAACCTCCTTGGTTCAGGATGTGGTGATTTCTCTGCAATCGAGTACTCCTCCAATTGGACAAAATCAACCTTGAGTTGATCCTAACATTGACCCTTTGCCTTCTTCCTTGGTTGTTTCTTCCTCCCCTTCTACCTCTTTGCCTAGTGAAAGTATTGGTACTAGTAACTAGGTGGCTAAGAAGAAGCAAACTCAATATAGGGGCAACCAAGCAACCATTGGTTTGAATTCAACATCTAATGGGAAATCATCTGTAAAGCCTCACAAAGTTCGATATACATGCAAAATGTTTGTGGGAGACCATCTTCCTCGAAATTTTCCTAATATTCCTCAGATATTAGAGGAATGGTCTTCCCGTTCACATCATCCTATGTCATCAGCTGTTGGAGATCATGCTGGTGACACACCATCAACTAGTGGTAGTAAAGTTCAAGGAAATAAGGGTAAAGTTAAGTTTCCTTGTAGGTTATGTGAAGGGAATCATCCCATTCACCATTGTCCCTATCTGGATGAAGCCAAAAGTGTGTTGGATAACCATCCTGCTTCACCACAACGACTTCTATCTGGTTATAGGAAACTCTCCCTAAATCATTCACTAATTGATGAATTTACTGACCAAAACCAACCATTTGTTAAACCCACTGTCTCTGAAAGTGAATCCTATGAGTCTATACCCGACCAAAATTAACAAGTCAAGGTAACAGATGACCTAGTTTCACATTTAGCTAATCATACCTTTCCCAAAGAGAGTGAATATGATACCACTCAAGTTATTTTTGTTTCTTCAGGTTCTAATGATCTTGGGGGCAATTCTCCTATTCCATCAGGATAGGAGGACAATCCTCCTACTCTCGTAACACAAGGGGTTAATTCTTTTGTTTTTGCAGTACTTCCTTCTTATGTGCCTTTCAAGATCATAGTACAGGTTTGTAATATGATTGTATCAGGCACTATTATAGATGAAGATGTGTTTGTTAGTATCCTTTCCTCAACTACATGGAAAGCACTCGGTTCACTGCCACTTGTGCTTGTTACCCAGAATTTGTTGGATTTTAACATAGGAACCAATCAACCATTAGGTATCCTCCCTCAGTTACCTATTACATTGGGAGGAAAAATCATTTATCTAAATGTGATTGTAGTCTCAGGCCCTTTAGATTACAATTTCCTTCTACACCACAACTATGTTTATGACATGGGAGCTATTGTTTCAACACTCTTTCGAGTGATTTTTTTCCCACATGAAGGCAGAGTTGTCACCATTGACCAGCTTTCATTTCCCAGTCAAAATATGGCTCCTAGTAAACCATCTTCCCTAAATGGTCCTTTTGTACCAATGTTATCATCCGCGTCGCGGGTTAACTATGTGGCAACCTGTTCCATACCTACATCAACTGATAATAAATTTTGTGATGTTGTACAACATGTACTAGGGGCATTGGAACTATATCTCTCCTTCATGACATCTTATGAGTCGTGAAACAAGGAGTATGAGCATAGTTTCTTGTCTTGTGTCAAGCTTGTTAAAAAGTGAAACAAGGAATCTGAGGATAGTTCTTTTACTATGTCAACCTCATAAAAAAAGTGAAACATGTCCATGAGGGTAGTTCTTCCACTATGTCAACCTGATTAAAAAATGAATCAACTCCCAAGGATAATTCTTTGTCTTGTCTCAACCTCGTTTAAAAATGAAACAAGGAATATGACGACAATTCCTGGTATTGTGTCAAACTGATGAAAAGATAAAACCAAGGTGTATGAGGATAGTTCTTCTACTATGTCAACCTTGTTAAAAAATGAAAGAGGCCTATGGGGATAGTTCTTTTACTATGTCAACCTTATTAAAAAATGGAACAGACCCATGAGAATAGTTCCTCGTCTTGTGTCAATATCGTTAAGAAATGAAACAAGGAGTATGAGCATAGTTCTGTGTCTTTTGTCAAGCTCATTAGAAAATGAAACAAGGTCCCCTCGAACAAAGTTCCAATTCTATTCTTTGATTAGATCTCGTAAAATCCGAGTCGAGTCTTTCACTTGATCTCATAAAAGAACCTTCATTCCATCCACTTAATAGCCATGAGTATTCTACTTAGGTGAATGTAATGAAGCTTGGGGGACATGCACCTAATGGTAAAGTTAAGTTTCCTTGTAGGTTATGTGAAGGAATCACCCCATTGAACTTTGTCCATATCTAGATGAAGCCAGAAAGGTGTTGGATAATCATCCTACTTCACCTTAGTGACTTCCATTTCATTACAAGAGACTCTACCTTTCATCATGCTAGGGGCATGTAAACAAATATCAAGCATAGTTCTTCATTTCAAGCTTGTGTAAAAATGAAATTTAATTCAAGCATAGTTTTTCATTTTAAGCTTGTGTAAAAAGGAAACTAAATCCAAGCATAGTTTCTCATTTCAAGCTTGCGTAAACATGAAACTAAATATAAGCATAGTTCACTATGGTTCAAGCTTCTGTAAAAATTAACCCATTTTGATTTTTAACCCTCGTTATTTCCATTCTATCAGCCTCTTTCATCAGATGAGCCTTTGTTATTTTTATCCCATCGCCACAATACCTTTAGCCGATCATACACTTTCACTTGGTTGTTTTACCCCCTTTTGAGGAACAATTGCCATAAGTGGTCTTAATTGGCCAACCTCTTCACATAAATCAACATGTTTTGAGAAGTTCCAACATCATCAGAACTAGTTGCTATCCTAGACACCACTCATTCCTGAAAGTGGAGTCTTCTTTAAGCTCTTTTCAAACTCTGTAAACATGAAAATATTTTCAATCCCTTGTCCTTTCTAGCTTGTTAAAGGATTGGAAATGATATCTCTCTTGTATTATTTTACACTTTTTCGAACTTGAGAAATTAATTTACCTGTGGAGTTTTATTTCCATCCCTTTTCAAATTCTATAAACATGAAAAGGACCAATTATCTTTGTCATTAAACTTGTTAAAAACATCAAATAGCAACAAACTTAGACATCTAGACAAGACAAAGTTTCACCTTCGTTAGACTCGTTAAAACATCAAATAAGGATGGATTCACCTGAAGGGTGGAATTACACAAAAAGCATATGTTATGCTTGTTGGAAAAAATACTGGGGGGGTGAATTAGTATTATCAGATGAATTACTTAATTTCCAAAACTGATTTGTATACACTACTTCATCTCAGTAAACTAGTGTATATACGCAATTATACTTAATGAAACTAGCATATATGCAGATATCTTTTGATTTACCCAAATTATCGTCTATAGAACTATAATTCATTAGATAGTTCAACAAAAGAAGAATAAAGCATCACACATAAGAAACACACATGAACACCAAGATATGAGGTGGAAACCCAATGTGGGTGAAAGCCACCTGCTGTTGTCGTCTGACTTCTTTTAATAATAAGAAAATTTTGTTTATAGTTTTTGTATTGATGTAGTCTTATACCAGTACGCAAGCTTCTAGCTACAAAAGGCTACAAGCTTCTCTCGTTCTCCACCTTCTACTAGAATGGAGCTACACCCCCCAGCCTATTGTACTAGTTGATTTGTTTGCTTAGTACGTAAGCACTGACCTAAAGAAGGCTACAACCTTCTCTTTTCTTCTAGGGACCACATTTCATGAATTGTTAGGTCCTTATAATAACAGTGACTACCCGATTACTATTGTAGTTGTATCATTTATTAATATTGTTGTGCCCCCATTGTCCCCATATTGTTATTACTATGCCCCATAGAATCCCTCTATTCTTATTTTTGTGCCTTTATATTGTTATTGTTAGGTCGGCTAGGTTATATTATGACTCCTTAGACTCCTATATATAGAAAGGAGGTTTTGTCATTTGAATCATCAAAGAATCAATTATGTGTTTAATGTAAAGGAGTTTTCCCCCTTGAAGAGGCTGAATTCTAAGGCATTGATCTATCTTTTCTATCTTTTTGTGAGATGGTTTCATAACATTTGGTACGAGAGCTTTCGATTCTAGGGTTTCACTACTCCAAATAGGTCATCGTGGAATTTTCACTATATATATTTTTTATGTGGTGTTTCAAAGGTAAAAAAATAATCCCATTTGAGATGAAATCGCAGTGAACGTTGGGTCCCAATTTCAGAGCTTTTCACGCTATATTTGCGGAGATATGATCTGAGGAAGTTGGTCTTTTTGCAGACTCCTTAATTACATTCCAAACAGGTGACCTGGGGAAAATCATCATAACTTTCCCTCTAAGCATCAGATTGAAATTTTTTAAGAAGGTACAGAAAGAGGACGGACTGTAGTTTCTTGTATATATTTTTTAAAGCCAAAGGTCAAAACAGAGACACGTGGCACGTCATACAAGTTTGCTCTACTGAACTAGTCTATAATCAGGGCACTGTGGTAGATTTGGCACTTGGAGAATCCAATTTGGATCAACCCGGTGGCATTGGAAAGAGGACATGAGGGATATTGTAGGTTGAAATTTCATAACTGGATGATTCACAATTATAGAGATACATCAGAGACAACATCGAGCTCCTACAAAGTGAAAAAAGGTGTGAAGATTTTTTTAAAATTTTGCTTAAGCTTGGCTTGAAAAAATTATTTTGAAGGAATTCAAAGGGCATAGTAGAGCATTATTATCAGTAACTGATGCCCTAAGGAAAGAAAATTCAAACACCTAGTAAGCAACCTGAAAGCTCTAGCATGACTCATCAAGAAGAGGAAGAAATGCTACATGATATCTCAAAATTACAAGACCAAGTGCAACAGATGTCACTCTCACAAAAGCCAACAAAACCTAAGATAAATGGCGTGGAATCTAAGATAAAGGGCATGGAAGCTAAGATGGATGATTTGAAGAAGATTTAAAGATAGATTTGAAGACAGGCATGGTATATTTGAAAACAAATTTGACAAATTTTCTACAAGAAATACTTACAAATGGTGAAAAGGTAGTAAATGAAACTTATGGTGCGAACAAAAGAAATGTTAATAATGCTTTCATAGACTATAATGTTGGGTAGAAGACCCACCATATTCCAAAAATCAATTTAAGGAATTTTGATGGAAAGGATCCTGCAATATGGATAACAATGTAAACTTTGAAACGGGAACCCATACTGTTACCCGTTTTGTAGATATAGCAAAAAAGTGAAGCGATTTCGAAAAGGGGTTATGCAAAACACACATGTGTTTTTTAAAGCTTAGTTTTTCGTACTATAAATTTTTTTATGTACATTACATTTTATAATGGTAGTGTTTTTTATGCTGATTTAAAAACGTGGTAATTCTACACGAGAGCGTTTTTTTTAAAGGTTTTTATTTTTAACTTTTTTAATTTTCTAATGTATGAAATGTAAATAATTATTTTGTAAACTAAATAATTTTTGAAGTGGTCTTTTTCTTCATATTTTCTTGTTTTTATTTTATTTTTTAATTTTTTTTTGTAGTGAGGTTTTTATTGTTTCGCATATTTAAAGAAGAAGGTTGATATTTTGAATTTTTTATATTCTACATATTTATACATTGTTAATTAATTTTTCAATCCACAAGAAATAATTGTTTCTAAAAAACAATATTTT
>APFE030724441.1:35783-100146 GCA_000404065.3 Pinus taeda
CAAAAATAGTTAAATAATATTTTTTTTATGAATTTCATGTCAAAAAAATAATAATAATCACTTTTTTTTCAAAAAATAATGGTTAACTTTAAAATTAATGTGAAAATCACATATTACAAATATTAAACGCATAACAACCTTAATTGAGTGTATATTCTTCTCATAAAATGTCAAAGTCAAAACATTGCAAGTATAACTACTTAATAGTTACAAATAATGAGCTTGATTTCCAAGAATAACTTAAATTTAATCAACAATGTCACGTAATCCAAACTCTTCGTCCTCTAGAGTTTCATGATTGTTTTCTTCCTCAATATTTTCTTCTTCCTTTTTCTCATTTTCGTTTTCTAATGGATCTGTCATGTCTCCTAATCTCCTAATGTATGTCTTTCCAAACATCCCATGTAACGGTGGTTGAGGTTCCTTTTCCTTTTTTGCGCATGTGATTCACTAAAGTCCCCTTTCTTCAACCCAATTTCTTGCATTTCATCTGGAAGAAATTGAAGAGAATTAATTCTTTGCTGAATGAAATTGCATTTTAATGGATCTTTTTCCATTGTAATGCAATTTATTCCTTTTTGAAGGCAGCATTCTAGTGTTGTACCTAGTTATCAAGCACAAAAGAAATAATGAAGTAAATTAGTACAATGACATATTAATTAAAAAAATGACATATTGAAATTCAATTCTATTTAATAAAACTTACCTGAGCCAGAAAATAAATATAGAACCCAATCTCCTTCATTTGAATATATCTCTATAAGATAGTTAATCAATAATTGTGATTTTTGATAAATGTTAACTATCTCTCGTTTTGCTTTTTTGTCTTCATATGCTAGTTTTATCACAACATCATCATAACTCAATATTTGGCTATGACTCTTTTCATCCACGTGATTAAAAATCATAGACATATAGCTATCATCTTTTTCCCAACTATCAATATGAATGAACTCACAATAATTTATAAATACTTGAACGTCATGGTTAAGAAGATTTGACTTTTGCCTGTAACATGAAATAGTAAAAGTTCAATCAAATTGTACATAAATGAATTTTTCAACACTAATCAAATACACATTTTAAACATCTTACCGTGTAAGTTTCATCCTTGAATTTGTTTTCCCTTTGAAGCTTGACAATATCATTGCGATTATGTGTCTCAATGGAATGTCACAAATCTCCATAATGGTGATGATGTGACTTCTACAAATCTTGCAACCAGTTTACTAAAAGCTTGATAAGTATAAGGGTCACTATCATAGTCAATATTTGGAATATTGAAAACATGCAGAATATCTGCAATAACTACGACATAATCACTTTTAGGTATGAGTTTAGCAATTTCTTCACAATCGCCTTGTATTACTTGATATTGAACAGTGTCTAGCCCATTCCAAATGAAATGAGTAAGAGTTGGATCAAGTTCAACATTCTTAACACATTGCTTTCTTAGTCTTTCGGTCTTTGTTTTTTCAATAAAGGTTCCGAAGCTAGTTGGCATTCCATTATCATCCTTGTTCATCTTTTATAAAATAAACAAATATATGTGTAAGTTATAAATTAAAAATAGTACACAGATGAATAAAAACAAATGTGTAAATAAAGATACCTTTTTAAATGAAAGATAAAAATATTTTAATGTTGATGTAGAACTTGAATCTCGATAGTTGCGTACGACATCATCCCAACAATCTTCATTCAACAATCTAACCTTTTGTTCTTGAATTTTCATGTAAACTTTGTGAATACATAGATAAAGTAACAAAAAGTCAATATAATGATATGTATAACAAATACTACCAAGAACAACATGTTTTATTTAAAAGAAAATTATAATCTGGAAATAAATAAAAATAATTTAACAAACTTACTTTTGAAATTCCTCGGACATTTCCTCCAATGATAATTCCCCTGACTTCACATGAGATAATATTATTTTGACAATTTTTTCATCTTTCACTCCCGGCATTGCTCTCCAAGGTGTGATAGTCATATCTTCTGGAAGTTGCTTCAAGTCAGGACCTAATTTACTGTCGCCACATATTAATGCCTTAGACTTTTTAACCTTCTCATGTCTAATGCCAATGTTTTCCCACATGCTTTTAGACGGCCACACCAGGCGGGAAGGTCGGTAGCCGCTGTGGCACGGGGTGGGTAACGACCACCCACCCCACACCACCCTGGAGGCTAGCAGTCACGCCCGAGTGGCTGTGCGAGGGGGTAGAGGTCGAGAGATGGGAGGCGGGAGAGGTAGGAGGAGGGGGAGGGAGGTAGGAGGAGGGGGAGGGAGGGGGAGGCAGGGGACTGAGCTTGATTGTGGCTTCTACTCATCCTTAAAGTAAATTGAGCCCAATTTACTCCTCGATTAGATTTGAGTCATTTTATTTTTTGATCTGATTCATTTTCAACCAAAGTTTTCATTTTTGTTCAAGGATGCCATTTCATCAACCATGGCCTCTTTCCATAGTTTACCATTCTCTAAATCTACTGCTTCCTTCATATTTTTGGGATCATCGTGAGTAATAGATAAAGCAAAATTTGAACAGAAAATAAATGGGCTATACCTTTCTGGCTGCCTTCTTTCTTGAACTGATCTTCTCACACCCAGAGCTTGTGGCTCTTTATCTTTTGATTCCTCCTTTGCTATAGAGTCTTATTCTTCCTCCTTAATCTCAAACTCTATCTTCTAAAGTTCCTTTGGTTCGACTTCATGTTTAATAACATTTTTTACCTCTCTAAACACCGCATCTCGATTATACACAACCTTTCGTGTGACTGGGTTCCACAGCTTATAACACTTTAAAGCATTCTGATACCCAATAAAGATGCACTTTTTAGATTTACTATCCAACTTGGTTCATTTCTCCTTTGGAACATTTACATATGCATCACATCGAAATACCCTCATATGTGAAAGAGAGGGTTTCTTACCAGCCCATACCTCTTGTGGAGTCTTATCCTCCAACACTGATGAAGGTGACCTATTGACCAGGTAACATGTAGTATCCACTGCCTCTACCCAGAATTCACGTCCTAACCCAACACCACTGAGCATACTTCTTGCCCTTTCCATCAATGTTTAATTCATTCTTCCTGCAACTCCTTTTTGTTGAGGTGTATATGGAGTAGTCTTCTATCATTCTATACAACACTTCTTATAGAAATCTTCAAATTCTTTGCTACAAAACTCTCCACAATTATCTATCCTCAGCACCTTGATCCTCTTCTCTGTCTGATTTTCCACGAGAGCCTTAAATTCTTTAAACCTGTCAAAGACTTCATATTTATTCTTAAGGAAATATATCCATGTATTCCTTGAGAAGTCATCTATACATGATACATAGTACACAGACTTACCCAGTGATGGAACCTTCATAGGTCCAAACACATTAGTATGCACAAGCTTTAATATCTGTTTCAGCCTCTTACTACTAGAGGGGAAACTCACCTGCTTCTGCTTCCAATATACACAATTTTCATAGAAATCAAAATCCAGAGAGCTATTACTCATACCTTCTACCGTACCTTTACCATGAAGTATTCGAAGGCCCTTCTCTCAAATATGTCCAAGCCTTTGATGCCACAACATGGTCTTCTCTCTAGAGACCACTAGATTTTTTGCTCCACTTTCAGGAACCACAGAACTATTGCACCGATCAACAACGATGCTACCTTGCAACTTGTATAAAGTTCCAATCCAAACTTCGCGCATCAACACCAGTTCTCCCCGAACCATCTTGCAGGTATCCTCCTTGAACACTATTTTTACACCTGCATCATCCAACTTGCTTACAGAAATCAGATTTCTGGCCAATGCAGGAATATGTAGAACACCCGGAAGTGTTCTAACCCTTCCACCTGGTAGCTTCAACTTTACTTTTCTGCGACCAATGATTCTAGCCTTCCTATCATCCCTTATGAAGACATCACCACCATTGTATTTCCCATACTCACAAAACAACTCTCTATGGGGAGTGAAGTGAAAGGATGCACCTGAGTCAATTAACCATGCCTCATGATCTACATGTGTACTTGAAGAAGCAAAATACACATCCCCACCTTCATCTAAGGTGGTTTTCACCTCTGCAAAAGGAGAACCATCAGATCCCTTTCCTTTATCAAGAGCTTTAGATTTACAGTCCCTTTTGTAGTACCCTTCATTTTTGCATTTCCAGCACACCACCTTTACAAGTTTCCCTAGAGATTTAGATCTCGCTCTAGATTCAGATCTCCCACCCGATGACTTATTTCTGTTTTTGTTCTAGGACCATCCTCGTATAGACAGAGCATCATCATTTTGGCTCTCCAGATTTTTCTATCTCATCTCCTCCATCAACAAGGCTACCACTATTTGATCAAACTACAAGGTAGTTGCATTGCTACCTATTACAATAACCAGACTATACTACAAATCTGGTAGAGAACACAACAAACTGATGTACTTATCTTCATCTAAAATTTTAATATCAATAGATGCTAACTGACTTACCACAGTATTAAATGTATTCAGATGATCTGTCACCAAGTCTCCATATTTTATCCTCAGGTTATACAACTTTTTGCGTAGGAACAGTTTATTCACCACAGACTTAGATTGGTACAAAGTCCCTAACTTGTCCCACAAAGCCTTCATCGTAGCTTCCCCTGATACACTCAACAATACTAAGTCTGAGACAGACAATCGTATTATGCTCCTTGCCTTCCGATCTAACGTCTTCCATTCTTCACCGGACAATCCCATTGGTTTAGTACTTGGATCTACCATGATCCATTGATATTTATCCACGAGTAGATGCTCCATCATGTGTTTCCACAACTCAAAACTCTGACCATTAAATTTATCGATCTCTATCTTTCCACTGCTCGCCATCTTCTTTCACCACCGGAATTGGTCTCCTAGATCTTCCACTGAACAGGGTCTACCACAGGCCTGAGCGAACCCTTCAGAAACAAAGGCGTCCCCTTGAAGCAAAAATTGCTTTGATACCAAATGTAGGTTTTAACCCTGTACAGAAATTACCTACATATGAATTCTAAAACACATAAGATAAATAATGCGAGAGCATCACACATAAAACACATATAGAGAGATTTTCCCCTGGATCCCAAAACTAGGACTACCAGTTTGATTTTTTCCTAATGTTCCTTTCAATGTTACAATATATATAATATATATAATATATATATATATATATATACATATTGAAGCATCCAATACCATGGACTAAAAAAACCATCGTGTCCAAAACCATGGACCGAAAAACCATTGCATCCAAAAACGTGTGTGGAAATCATGCAAAAAACCATAGGAGGGTCTACCTAACCTAACATAGTGTGGGGTTACGGGTGCCCCTCAAACCCCCTATGACCTTCCCCACTCTAACTATCGGTTAACTATGTGGGCTAGTCATCGAAAGAATATAACACAACCCAAAAAATTTGTGAAGCTGTGTCATAGTAATAGTCTATAGATCTTGCTTTTCTTCTATGGCAGATACTTTTGATTCAAATTTGGCAGATAAGGATCTTAAAGCATTTTGAACTAAGGTAACTTCCTTTATCTCTTCACCCAGATTCTTCATGAAATTAACAACCTCATCTATACGTAAGAAGTAAGTAGCTATACTTTCATCATTGTGCATCTTGAGAGTTTCATATTGAATTCTGAGAGTTTACAGTTTAGCACGTTTTACCTGAGAGCCTCCTGCATAGCTTATAACAATTTTGTCCCATATTTCTTTGGCTAATTTGAGCTGCATAACTTTCACAAAATCTGATTGTGAGAGACTTCCCAATAATGTATTGACAGCCTTTTCATTGGTTTCATATTGTTGTTTACCTGTTGTATCTATAGGAATTGTTAATGGAAATGTGCATCCTCCTTCCACGATTTCGTAGACATCTGTTCCAAGAGGTTGAAGACAGGTTTTGTTTCTTACCTTTCAATAAACAAAGTTGCTGCCATAAAAAATTGGTAGTCTGATGGATCCCCCGCTTTCTTGATTACTCATGATGATAGATCTTCCTTCAAGTGATCAAGCTTCTTCTGAAGGAGTTGCTCTGATACCAATTGTTGGAAATAATACTGGGAGGTGGGGGGGTGAATCAATATTATCAGATCAATTACTTAATTTTCGAAACTGATTTGTATACCCTACTTCAGCTCAGTGAACTAGCATGTATACGCAATTATACTTAATGAAACTGGCGTATATGTAGAGATCTTTTGATTTACCCAAATTATCATGTATTGAACTTTAATCAGTAAATCAAGAATTCATTAGACAGTTTAGTAAAAGTAGAATAAAGAATCACACATAAGAAATGCACATGAACACCAAGATATAAGGTGGAAACCCAATGTGGGTGAAAACCACCTACTCCTGTCGTCTCTATCTTCTTTTAATAATAAGAAAATTATGTTTACAATTTTTGTACTGGTCTAGTCTAATACCAATATGCAGGATTCTACCTGCAGAAGGCTACAACCTTCTCCCCTTCTCCAAATTCTATTGGAAGGGAGCTACGATCCCCTAGCTCTTGTACTAGCTGATATGTTTGCTTAGTACGTAGGCGCCAACCTACAGAAGGATACGACCTTCTCTTTTCTTCTAGGGACCACATTTCATGAATTTTCAGACTCGATCCATCAACAACATCATTCAATCATCAAATATATTTGTATCAAGAAATCACCATTTGAACCAACCATAGCCGAATCAATTATTCACTTAGACCACCCATCAATTTGATCATTTAGAATACTGTCACTAGAATACAGTAACCAGTCCAAACGAGAACCCAGAACTCTGCAGCAGTAAAGAGAAATAACTGAAATATATTTTATAAGGTATATGCTACTTCCATGTCTCGAAACTGCGTGTACACGCACTTGATCTAAGCCAACCAACATATACATCTACAATTATAAATTCAAAGTTCTGCAGCTATTCCAGACATTAGTTATACCGAGATCATATCATTTATAGAATAATATATGCGTCGGTATTCAGATCCAGAATATACATGAGCAAAACCACATAATGATAGTTCATTTTACGCCTTAAGTTCCTGATCCATCATTAGATCTGATCTTTCATCATCAGCTATGGCTCATCCTTGGTTTAGATCCAACAATGCAACATAGCATAATAACCGGCATACTAGATCTCACACTTCATTAGATATTCGATACTTTCACATGTCGGCCTAATGACCTTCTCTTCCTTTTATAGTTTTATGCCTTTCTCAATACCATAGACCAAAACCATTTAGGACCAATACCTTGGACAAAATACCCAGGGTCAATACCTCGGACCAGATACCTTGTACTAATACCATGGATCAAAATACCATGGACCAAATACTTTGGACCAAAAATTTAGTTTTCCAAGGTATACACGATTTTCATTCCATGAAAGTGTGTGTGTACGTATACCTAAACTATATACAATGAACCTACATGTATACACAACTTGGTCAGTGGTGAACCTGCATATACCTCCCTTTCTTCATTATGCAAAGACTGATCTGTAATTCTTTGTTGTTAACCTTCTATTTTGTGATCCTCCATCTGAGTGAGTTGCATTTCATCACATCTGTAAACACTACTATTAGGAATTTTGTCACATATGATATCTCTTCTATAGATTAATCTACTTACGATATACAAGTGATTTGTTCTGCTACAAGTGGGTTGCCATCAAGTAAAACATATACATCATAATGCCAATAATCCTCCTCAAGCTTGATAAAAATAAAGAGGTATTGGTCAACAATGACTGGGGAAAATTGGAAAAAGAGAAAAATACTTTATGGTAGCGTTATGGCCACAAACACCACCCTATTAAAACCTTCCCTCGCAGTGATTTTGAATGGGTCCCCTAGAAGTTTGATCTTTCACCTCCTCGAATGATCTGTTTTATCCTAGGGAATTTAGCTCTCTGCCATATGATTCATCCATAACCCTCCCTAGCCATTCAACCATTTCCTTCATCAGGACTTTTCAATTCCCATAAACCTTCATGGTGCTCTATGCCCACACAAATAAGCAACCCCCCACTCTTTGTCATGGTTGTATTTGAATTCAACCCATGGAACCTTCCGTCGCTTCCTTATTCTCATTATAGCCCTTTACAATGGAATGTTACGCGAACATGCTTAACTTACCGTTTTTTCCATTTATCGTAATCAACATTGACACACAACGAGCACCATGAAGCACCACCCTGATGGCATTATTAGCCATATTACATATATATTTCGAGTCCAGGCCCCCCATCGTATATCACAACCGGTGGGGTCCCAGGGCTTGTATATAATATGCACCACAATCTACTGGATCCGATGATGATTATAGAGGGAGGGATATAATATTTTAAGTCTAGCACTATGGCTCGGCCACGAGGTTTTCCTATGTTTTCCATCTTTTTCGATAATACACTGGGGTTCAGGTTTTTCAAATGGAGGTCATGCATTGTAGACCTGCCGAGACTATTAAGTGCAGCATGTATATATTTTGGGTCCGAAGCCCCATTACATATCGCAATCAGGCTCCAATGAAACCCAAGGCCCATTCACCTGCTACTGAAACATTGCAATATGATATGACAGACCCGTTGGCAGTATTAACACACACACACACACACACACACACAATTGCTTATCAAAGTCGATGGAGCCCGGGGGTTATGGAATATGCAAAAGAGAAATATGGTGGATGCGGCGATAATTATATGCCCGTGTCCATAATTTTTCAAGTATGGCCTTATGGTCAGCCGTGGGTTTTCCCATGTATTCCCTTGTATTTTTGATGAAACATTCCTATCACGGCTTTCAAAGGAGAGTCTTATACAATAGACCTAAAAGGATTATTAACCGTGACTCATATGTATTTCACGCCCACCTCCCCAATCGCCTATCACAATTAGTAGCTTTCATAATTTATACATGCAACAATTTGTGGTATGGTAGACCTACTTATAATTATAGGCTCGGGTATATAATATTTGAAATTCGGCCTTACAGCCTGGTCACTGGTTTTCCTATGTTTTCCTGTGTATTTGATAAAAGGTTATGGTCCCCATTTTTAAAAGAAATTTAGGTAAAGTAAATGGTTTTCCCATTGAAGCATTGTCAATGGACTCTTGAATAATAATGAATATTATGGGCAACGAGAATAAAGGTTATAACAGGTTCAATTTCTCAATAATCATGATTGCTCTACATTGTGAGATTAATAGAAATGGTGGCTGAATGTAAGGTTTGTGTTTTTAAGCATTTTTGTTATATTTTTTATATCCATAGCTAATGATTAAATATCTCTACAAGCAACGATCAAGATATGAGAGGTGAAATTGAAGCACTCGTGGCAGCACTGATCCATCAAGATGTCAGTTCCTCCAGATACACCTCAAAGCATGCGAGATGTGGGATGGTGATTGTAGCATCTGAATTTTCCTTCAGGAAATGATAGGTAATAATAGCCACTCCACAAAGGTGTAAAGAGATGATACATAGGCATTCTCTATTCCATTGGCAATTTGGCATCCATTCATTCCCCCAGGAAGTAGAATGCTCTAGCAAAGGCGGTCTCGACGTGTCAGCAATTTCACTGACCGTTCTCATATGTATATTTTGATTTGTGTAATGAAAAGAGGGGAAGTCAAAACTCATGGAAGATTGAGGGTCATTTCCTGCTCCATAAGTATTACATCCTGATAGGAGAGAGGGCTTTTTGTTGGGGGAGAACAACTTTGATTTATTGTGAATAAAGAAGTCTGTTTGGTTCAAGAAGGAGCCTATTGTTTCAGATTTATTTTCCTTTTCTCTCATATGTTTAGAATCAATGTGTTGTTGCTGGCATAAAGATAAGTTTTCTCTTTTGAAAGGTTTCTAATTCCATACTTTGTTAAACATCAGTTGGAAGTGTTATTTGCAAGGAAAGGAATGTATATTCCCATATAAGTAATTGGATCACAATTAGGATTTAATTCAACCTTGCTCTTATTGGACCAGTAATTTATTCATTGGGACTTGGAAACTATATATGATGTTTAACCTCTTTTTTTTATGCTCTAGTAGGATAGGTTAGGATAGTTAGGACTAGCTGA
Organism: Pinus taeda; assembly: GCA_000404065.3. Classification (NCBI taxonomy): domain Eukaryota; kingdom Viridiplantae; phylum Streptophyta; class Pinopsida; order Pinales; family Pinaceae; genus Pinus; species Pinus taeda. The sequence continues at coordinate 45,899 of APFE030724441.1, forward strand.
AGTAGTGAGAAGTAGTGTATATACAATTTGATACATATAGGTTAGTTGTTTCTTTTGTTGATTCAATTTATGTCTTCCTCAAGGAAGAAATCTCTCAACACCTCTAACGATTTAGGGGATCTTGTAAAACTAATTGGAGCTAACCATCCCTAATGAAAGCACATCTAATTGGGGTCTGTGATCTAGTTAATTCCCCTTGTTGGTATAGTGAAAATTCGCCATGTCAACAAAGAAGGGCCTGAACCACCATCCATAACTTTTTATGATTTCATCTACGAATTTCGTGCATGGACTCAAAAAGATTAATGCATGGATCGTGAAGGTTGAGAAGACCCTTCCTCCCATTCAAAAAAGCCTCATTTCAAGGAAAAGACACTGTGGGAGTATCCTGTCACTCAGGAACAACCAATCAGAATACTAACTTGGGCTTATGCTCATTCCCTCTCTTAACTACCCATATTTCAATCTTTACTTCCAACAACCAAAAGAAGGCTAAGGATCTATTCCATAAATGAAAAGACATCTGCAGCCCTATCTCTTGAAGATATTGTGCTTGAATCCTTGCAAAGTATCGACACTCGCTGGGAAGAAATTCCTGAAGATCCACTCTCTAAAGGTAATCCCTGGCCTGATTTCCGAAATATTAATAAAGAAACCCTTGAAGAAACCTTCAACCAGAAAATCCATATCCATGATATGGCTAACATTTCTCTCCCATGTGGGAACCAACTTCAACTAGGGGTAACCAATTCCCACCTCCTCAGGGAGCACTTCCTCCCTAGCTCACTCAAGACGTTGTAGCGATACTTGGGAAACAACATCCCTTACCCAAGAATTCAAAAATAGTACTACCTAAATTTGACCGTGAATGAGGAGACACTGTTGATAACTATATTCCCTCTTGCTTCCTTGCCATGTGCATGTTGGGGGTAGCTGATGAAGATATATTATGTTGCCTATTCCCTTTTACTCTAATTGTTGCGACCTCCACATGGTACTTTAGCTTGAGAATAGGATAGATCACCTCGTGGGCTAAATTTCAATAGGCCTTCTTAGAAAAGTACAACGATGACAAAACACTTGTGGCCTTAGTTTTAGAACTATCCCATTTGAAAATGGAAACCAAAGAAAAGGTCAAGGATTTTAACATCTGACTCAACACCTTTTTCAACAAAATCGTAGCTTTCAACACCTTTTTCAACAAAATCCTAGCTAACGCTAAAGCTAATGAGGAGGTGCTCATGGAATTATACATCACTCCTTTCCCTATCACTAATGTGATGTGGGTCAAGATAAATAACGCACAAACCTTACAGGGTGCTATCGATGTAAAAGTCGAGAATGAGATGCTTAGTCTCACAACATGTCATCATACAACTAGAGAAAAGAAAGCATCTCACTCATCCAACAAGAATAATGGGAGTGATAACAAAGTATCTGAGGGAAAAGAAAGGGACACCACAAATGTGGAAGGTTTGCATCGAATCATTAAGAAATTGACAAACACAGTCATCAATATGAAAAGCAATTCTGGAGATATTTCAAGTGGGAATGGAGGAAATTATAACAATAAAAAACCTTTTAAACCATTCTAGCACAAAAATACAGAAGGTGGTCATGGTCTACTTGTGTTTCTTGCTCCACCAAATGAAAGGAATTTAAATATAGAAGAGTTGGCTCTTATCGGATTGCTCCTTAACCAAGAAGAACCTATTGTGGAGCTAGAGCTAGAACAATAAAATGAGGAAGAAGACCAAGTAGAAGAGCCCTTGGATGAAGTATCTCAAATCGATGTACTGTGGGGTTTTTACACAAACGAGAATGATGACGACAAAGGAGATAGTATGGCAGAAATCCACACTAATGGAATCCATACACGAAGTAAGCAAATACTTGCAGGCATGATGAAGACTAGAGAAGGAAATATTTTTTCCCTTTGAAGGCATCTGCTCCAAAGGTCCTTGTTGAGGGGAATAAACATAGTGGTGGTTCCAAGAGTACACTAGTTGTGAACTATCCTCAGAAAGAAAATGCATCTCCAAATGCAACGAGGGCGATGAACAATGGTAAATTCCCACCTAAAAACGAAAAAACTGGTATGTTTACTTTACCTTACCCTATTTATAACATTGATTACAGCGTTGTCGATGATATTAAGAAATCTCGAGCTAATATCACGTATTTTGATTTGTTAAAGTTAACACAACAGAGAGATGTACTATTAAAAGATATGAATGAATAGAATTGCAAATCTCCCACAATTCCAAGCAGCCAAACCTAGAAGTCAACATCTATACCCGTTAGTACCACCAGTACCTACCAAAAGCCATAAGCCATGGAAGCCACTCTGTCAAAAATGAATCGACCCCCCCAAGATGTTAGTGCGCCATGATAGGAAGGAAATAAAAATCCATGACTCCCCCTTTCCTTATCACATTTGAAATCTTCAACATGAACATACACAATTGGTTAGTAGACTCAGGTGCCTCATCGACTATGATGCCTTACGATGTTACTAAAAGTCTTCACACGATGCCTGAGAAAAGTGGAACTTGAATCATGCAATTAGATAGGAAAAATGTGGAAGTAATTGGGGAATTGAAAGATGTATTGATTTGGATGACTACTAAACCACAGTACATGCAACTCATTGATATAGTTGTAGTTGACATACCCGAGGCTTATGTAATGTTGCTTAGTAGAGACTGTTCAACAAAATTGAATGGATATTTCTCAAATAATTGGTCCCATCTCTTACTGCCTCAGAAGGGAAGAGGTGATATGATGAGAGTTGATCGAGAAAGATACATGAAGTATGTAGTGATGGAGCTAAATGGTCCCAATGAACATGTAATGTTTACCAACTCTATCCTTGGGAATTATAGTTTCAAATTTTGTGCCAGAGAAACCCGTTTTTGAGAATTCCATGGAGAAACAATTGAAGAAATTACAATAAACACACAGTTGGAAGCTCTCCCATATAGTCCAACTAATGAACCACCTTGTAATATAGTAGATGATAGAGCTAATTTCATAGGAAGCAATTCAATTGATGTAACATTAGACTCTATGTTTTGGACACTCTATTTTGATGGGTCTAAGTTCCTTGAAGGTGCAGGTGCTGGGAGAATTCTCATTGACCCACAAGGGAACCAACATCTGATAGGCATCTGGTTGGAATTCGCATGCACCAATAACACGGTAGGATACCAAGGCTTGCTACAAGGCCTAAAAAAATCCATTGATATGAAAGTAAAAATTCTTAAAGTTTTTGGTGACTCACAGATAATTGTGGACTAGGTAAGGAAGAGGATACACTGCAACTCACTACACCTGTAAGATACCAACATGAGGTAGGGAACTTAATTAATAGTTTTTACTCTTTTAATATGACATACCTACATCGAAGGCAAAATCAAGATGTCGATCTGATGGCTGGTATGGCTGCAAAATTTTTGTCTGATTTTAGATTAAAGAAGAATAAATGTTATGTTTAATTGATTTTGAGACCATTTGTGCCTGATAACATCTCAAATTGGCAGGTGTTCGAAGATGGCGAGCAAATCCTTGAGTTCTTGCACTGCGAGAAGACATTCAAGAATGCAGTCATTGATGAAAAGGAGCATGACAAGCTTATGAATGAGAGGGAAGATGAGGAAAAGGATCAATCCAATATGATTCCCAAGTCAGTTGTCAAGATGGAGCACTTGTATGACCTGCAGGGTAAATTCAAGAAACTGACTAAATGCAAAACACATAGCTCATTCGTGAAGTATGATTTGGTCAACCTTGGAACCATAGAAGACCCAGAAAATGTCAATTTGGGCTTGGGGTGCTCTCCACAAGATAAGGCTACATTTGTCAAGCTATTTAAAGAATACAAGAATGTCTTTGCATGGACATATGGTGACTTAAAAACCTTTGATACCTGCACTATGCAGCATGCAATTCCTTTGGAAAAGGAGGCTAAGCCCTACCAACAAAAGCTTCGCAAGATGCATCCAAGTCTAGAACTGTTGGTGAAAAAAGAATTAAACAAAATGTTGGATGCTAAAATAATATTTTCGGTTAGACACACCTGCTGGATAGCCAATCTCATTCCAGTAAGAAAGAAAAATAGAGACATCAGGCTGTGTATCGATTTCAAAAACCTGAACAAAGCATTGCAAAAGGATAACTATCCTGTCCCTTCTATGGAACACATTCTTCAGTGCATTTCTGGGTCTGAAATGTTGTCCCTATTAGATGGGTTTTCACGATATAATCAAGTGTTGGTATCTAATGGGGATTAGCTGATGAAAACCTTCAACACTAAATGGGGCACTTACACATATCCAAAAATGCATTTTGGACTTATTAATGCGGGCGTCACATTCCAGAGAGCTATAGACATAAATTTCCGAGGATTGATGAATAGATCAGTAATAGTGTACATGGATGACATTATTGTGTATTCATATCACAAAAGGGATAATAGTTATCACTTGAAACAAATTTTTGAAAGATACCAAATATATAGAATATCGTTGAATCCCAAGAAGAGCATCTTCGCAGTCATGGAAGGGAAACTACTAGGTCATATCATCTATAAATAAGGGATTATTATTGATCCTAAAAGAGTATAGACCATCATGAGAATACAACCCCCTGCAAATAAAAGAGCAACAAAATATTCTTCAGGAAGATTAATTTTGTGAGGAAATTTGTTTCAGGGTTCGCAGAAATAGTGTGTCCCATGCAACTAATGATGAAAAAGGACGTTGTGTATAAGTGGAGCGATGAAGCTAATAAATCATTTTAGCGAATCAAGGAAGCTATCGCAGAAGATCCAGCATTGGTCAACCCTAATTTCGGCAAGGAATTATCCTTGTACAATTTTGCCTCTGATGTTTCATACACCGTGATCCTCACTCAAAAAAATGATGATGGCAATGAAGTCCCCGCTTCTTATATGAGCTATAATATTTAGGGAGCAGACCTGACCTACCCAGACATGGAGAAATAAGGCTTTGTAGTTTTCAAATCCATAAAACACTTCTACCCTTATTTATTAAAGGTCGAGACTAAAGAAATAATTCCCCATCCTACTATAAGAGCCTTGATCGTGCAGAAGCAAATGGGTGAATGGAGAGGGAATTGGATAACCGCACTTGAAGAATTCAACCTCGAGATCAAGCCAACAAAGATAGTTTGAGGGTAGGGACTGTTTATGCTAGCAGCATAAACCCTGGAGGATAAATAAGGGGCATTAGAAGAACGAGAAGCATAGAGCATGCAAAACAAACAAGTAGAGCTCAGGGATGAGCTACTATGGATTAATCAGATGTTGATATATGAAAGCAAACCATTAGAAGCCCTTTCAGATCCTGAGTCATGCTATTACAACATACACTCCTATATAACATGGGAATCATGTCCTCAGCACATGGATGCATCACAAAGGAGAGTGCTCAGATTGAAATCTAATCAGTATCACTTGGCCAATGACACATTTTACAAAAAAATTATGATGGAATCTGGCTAAGGTGTTTGGAAAAGGATGATGTTGATCATGTCTTGAAATAAATGCATGATGGCCCAACAGGTGGTCACTATGACGGAGAGACACTGCTAACAAAATATTAAAAATCGGATATTATTGGCCCACAGCGTTGAGAGACTCACACGCCTACTCTTAGAAATGCAAATCATTTCAAACTACTCTAGGACGATAAAGAAATCCAGCCGTTCCCCTCAGGCCCATTATGATTTATTGCCCATTCTAGCAATGTGGCCTAGATGTCATAGGCGAGATCACTCCAAACTCTTCACAGCAGCATAAGTGTATACCCACAGCCACTGACTACATCACCAGATGGACCAAAGCCATCCTACTTTAGAAGGTAAATGAAGACGAGGTAATATCATTTATTGAGAAATTCATTATCAAGAGGTATGGCATCCCTAATGCTCTCATATTTGAAAATTCTTCTTACTTTTCATCACTAAAATTGACAGAATTTGCCATTGATAAATCGCTTCACATAAGGTATGCATCAAACTACTAACCCCCAGTGAAATGGAGTTTCAGAGTCCTCAAATAGAAACCTCATTTTCATAATACATAAATCTGTCGCCAACAACCAGAGGAACTGGCACAATGCCCTAACAAATTCCCTTTAGGCCGATAGAGTCACCGCAAAAGTGGCCTTAGGGAACTCCCCATACTTCCTTGTCTATGGACAGGAAGCCATCCTACCTCCCAATGTTACCCTTCCCTCTTTGCAGCTCTCACAAGCCTCAAAAGGGACCCCTTCAGCCTTACTCCAAGAAAGGATCAACCAACTAGTGAAATTGGAGGAATTGAGAGATAAAGTAAGAAATAAATTCAGAAATGACCAAATGATTGTGAAGAGATGGTTTGATAACCATTTGGTAAGAGATAAAGATTATAAAGTAGGAGAGCTAGTCATAAAATAAGACAAGTTGAATGAGCCAAAAGATAAACACACGAAATTCCAACACTTATGGTTGGGCCCATCCCAAGTTGCGGAAAAAAATGGTCAAGGAACTTACAGGTTGAAAACTTTACAAGGAGAAACTAAAAAACTCCCTGTTCATGACCAACATCTAAAGAGATATTTCCATTAGCTGCCACATGGTGGTTACCTCCTGAATAGGTTAGATTTCATTTCATTTTGCTGTTAGCTTATTTATATTTCCATCTTTTCAGTTCTTGTTTTTCTGCAAAGTTTATTTTTCCTCCTATTTTGAATTTTGGCCCTTTTTTTAGCCAATTGATTTTGGTCCTCTCGTCTTGTTTTTACCTTTTTCATATTTCCCTCATTCACCACCTTAAGCCTTTCCCTTCCTCATTAACCTGCTAATGAGTCTGTTGATTCTAAGTCCATCGTTACTTTGCAAATTGAACAAATTTTCAGTGAGCCCATGGGAATTGGAAAATCAGCGATGGAATTCAAACCGAAGCCACCCATTAGCATATGTTGTGAATATGTAAGATCTAATGATAACTTGGATATCTAGAGCATGTAGTTGCATATTGATAATAAAAAAATGCATAACTATAGCTGGATTGGCATGGAGGAACGCTGCATTTTAAATAAATCCCACTCAGATCTAGCCTATGCTTGCATGTAAGGTTTGCAGTTATTCTCCATTGGTCCCATCCACCACACTAAATTCTCTAATACATGTCATCTACAGCTATACCTCCTTTCATGGGCCAAGCTCACTGCCATACACCCTGTGGAAAATCCAATTGTGTTTTAGTCCTTGTGCGTGAAACTAGAAGGACTTATTTAGATTAAAATGAAATGTCAAGACCTTGTGACAATCTGAAAGGACAGGTTGTTTGGGAAGCTAGTTAGAGTAAGGAATATTGTTGGGCTTAGAGTACTGATTGACATAGCAAGTCCAACCTTGCTTAAGCAGTTTAAAAATATGGCATGATCCATGACTGCACCCCATTCAATCATATGAAAATATAGCACTGAAATTCTTATACAAAGTGTAGATAAACATATCGACATCAAGTTTGATGAGCGATAAAGAGCTGAGGTACACACCTAAAATAGTTATTAACATACCAGTTATGGTCCTAAAAGGATTTTGAAAGTAGAAAACAAGTAAAGCATGGTCAATAAATCCCATAATACTACCATTAGAGAATTCTTCTCAAAACCCTATCAATAAGTAAAATCTATTTGTCTTTCTCCCACCTGAAGAAATTAATGCTGAAGTCGAACCCATGCCTATCCATCTATACATTTTGCATTTCAAGTTTGTTCTATTGATCCAAGGTCTATTTGGAAATAAATATACCCGATTCGCCCAATGGTTTTCCATTTATTGTGGCCACAACCACCACCTTATTAAAACCTACCCAGGTAGCAATTTTGAATGGGTCCCCTAGAAGTTTTATCATTCATCTCCCCTAAATTATCTGTTTTATCCCAGGGATTTTACTTCTCTGTCGTATGATTCATCCATAACCCTCTCTAGCTCTTCATCCATTCCCTTCATTGTGACTTTTCAATCCACATAAACCTTCATGGTGCTCTATACCCATGTAGATAACCAACCCCCCACTCTCTATCATGGTTTTATTTTAATTCAACCCATGAAAACTTCAATCGCTTCCTTATTCTCATTACAACCCTTTACAACAGAATGCTTTGTGAACATCCATAACTTACCCTTTTTTCCATATATCGCAATCAACATTCCGACACAACGAGCACCATGAGGCACTAGAATCGATGACATTATCATCCAGCTTATATATAGATATATATATATATATATATATATAGATAAGGTCTAGGCCCCCCATCGCATATCGCAATCGGTAGGGTCCCAGGGCTTGTATATAATACGCACCGTAATCTACCAGACCCGACGATGATTATAAAGGGAGGGGTATAATATTTGAAGTCTGGTCCTATGGCTCAACCAATGGGTTTTCCTATGTTTTCCCATGTTTTTGAATAATACACTGGGGTCGGAGTATTCCAAAGGGCAGTCATACAATGCGGATCTGTCGGGACTATTAAGTGCAACATGTATATATTTTGGGTCCAGAGCCCCATCGCATATCGCAATCGGTCTCCAATGAGACGTAAGTCCCATTCACCTACTATTGAAACATTGCAATGCGATATGGTGCACCCGCTGGCCGTATTAACATATATATATAATATATATATATATATATATATATATTTTGAGTCTGCTTTCCCCAGTCGCTTATCGTAGCCGATGAAGCTCGGGGGTTATACAATTTGCAAAGGAGTGATATAGCAGATCCAAGAATAATTACATGCCCATGTCCATAATTTTCCAACTCCAACCTTATGGTCAGCCACATGTTTTCCCATGTACTCCCTTATATTTTCGATGAAATGTTCCAGTCTCGGTTTTGAAAGGAGAGTCTTATATGGCAAACCCGAAGTGATTATTAACCGCGGCTCATATGTATTTTAGGACTACCTCCCCAATCTACCGCAATTGGCATAGCTCATCATTTATAAATGGAGAAATTTGCGATACGGCGGACCCGCCAATAATTATAGGCTTGAGTATATAAGATTTGATGTCCAGCCTTACTTCCTCGCCACAGGTTTTCCCATGTTTTCCTATGTATTCAATAAAAGGTTGTGGTGCCTACTCTTAAAATAAAATCAGGTAAAGTTAATGGTCTGCCTATTGAAGCATTGTCAATGGATTCTTGAATAATAATGAATATTATGGGAAACATGAATAGAGGTTATAACAGGTTCAATGGCTTAATAATCATGATTGCTTTGTATTTTGAGATTAATAGAAATGGTGGTTGAATGCAAGGTTTATGTTTTTAAGAATTTATGTTATATTTTTTATATCCATAGCTAATGATTAAATATCTCTGCAGGTGAGGATCAAGATATGAGAGGCAAAATTGAAGCACTCGTGGCAGTGCTGATCCATCAAGATGTCAATTCCTCTAGATACACCTCAAAGCATGCTAGATGTGGGATGATGATCGTATCATCTTCAGTTTTGTTCAGGAAATGATAGGGAATAATAGCCACTCCACACAAGTGCAAAGAAATGATACACCATCATTCTTTATTCCATTGGCATCCATTCATTCCCCCAAGAATAGAACGCTCCAGTAAAGGTGACCTCAACATGTCAGTAGTTTAACCAACCATTATCATCTATATATTTTGATCTGTGTAGTGAAAATAGGGGAGTTGAAAAGTCATGGAAGACCAAGGGTCATTTGCCACTACATAAGTATTACCTCTAGATAGGAGAGGGGGGATTTTTGTTGGGGGAGAACAACTTTGATTTATTGTGAATAAACAAGTCTATTTGGTTCAAGAAGCAGCCTGTTGTTTTAGATTTATTTTCCTTTTCTTCCATATGTTTAGAATCAGTGTGTTGTTGCTGGCATTAAGATAAATGTGATTTTCTTTGTGCATATTGATAACATGTAGTTCATGGTTATTCCTAGTTATTGAATATAATTCAATAGCATTGTTAATTCATGAAAGGTTGTTGATTCGAGACTTTGTTAACATTAGTTGCAAGTGTTATTTGTAAGGAAATGAATGTATATTCCTATATAAGTAATTGGATTGCAATTAGGATTTAATTTAGACTTGTTCTTATTGAACAAGGAACTTATTCATTTGGACTTGGAATCTATATATGATGTTTAACCTATTTTTTTTATGCTCCCATGGGATAGATTAGGATAGTTAGGACTAGGTTAAGTAGAAATAAGTAGTGTAGATAGGATTTGATACATATAGGTTAGTTGTTTCTTTTATTGATTCAATTGAAGTCTTCCTCAAGGAATCAATCTCTCAACACCTTTGACAATTTACGGGATGCTATAAAACTCGTTGGAGCTAGCCATCCCAAATGAAAGCAGATCTAATTGGGGTCTCTGATTGGGTTAGTTCCCCTTGTTGGTATAGAAAAAAATTTCCATGTCAACAGGTAGAGAATTGCTCTTGAACATGACACTTTCACCTCATCACCATGACTATGTGTGTTGGGTCATTCAGCTTGATGGTTATCACACCGTTGGTCTATCATACCTTCGATTACTTTTTTTGGGTCAATGCTACCAATTCATTTTACTGTCGTTGACATGTTCAAGAGAAGTCATTTAGTTCAAACTTCATCCTTTGCAATACCGTAAACCTTCATTTTCATGAAAACCATTCCTAAATCTTATATTGTCAGTCAATTTTGATCTCCAAAATCATTTACCACATTTTTTGTCGTTGATGCGGGATACATCAAGGCTCTCCTGTGATGAGTAGCTTCTTGTTGACATTAGCATATTATCCAAGAAGTTGACTTACAAACACCCCTTCAGTACCTTGACGCTTGCATACATTAGCGCTAGGTTTCTCAATTCTGGCAATAAGTTGACATTACTGGCCTTCAACCAAAAGACTTTGTATGGTGTTTGACATCAAATCATTTATTCACACGATCCGAAATGTACTATAGTACCTTAAAGGTGATCATCATTTTATCGGTGATTCCTCTCATGTTTTTTAGCGGCTTATACCATTGGCTAGTAATCAGATGATGTCTTCCTATGTTCGACTTCAAATCATTTATTCACATGGTAAGACTTGTGCTTGAGGAAAAGATTGAATGAGATTGAAGACCCCAGATCTAGTTTCATCCATCTGGGCTGCAATATTTTTAGGAGTACTAAGTCAAATGTACAATGGCATTACATTCATGGGCCTCCATTCATGGGTCTATATCTGTAGACAACTATATTTGTACATGTAATGAAAGTTTATAGGCTGAGCATGGGTATGCCTTCCCTCAACCAGTTCAAGAGAAAAAATCAAATTATCATGATATATATATTGTAATTGATGCAGGTAACCTTCTACTTCAAAACCTCCTCTCCACATAGTAAAGAATTTCACCCGACATATATATTTAATACATCATGATTTAGCAAGCAATTGTTACAGATCCATTTGGGCACATCACTCCCATCTTATAGATCAGTGCTTTAGGGCCCATAAAACCCAATTCAGTTGTTACATGCCCTAAGGAATTCAACCATCAGAATGCATAGCTTCCCAAGAGATTCTGTGACTAAAATCATCCAAAAGCTGCCTCTAAGAAGATCAACGTAGGAAGGCCTTTATCAGGGTGCACTACAGTGTAGTCGAATAGACTGCCAGGGTGCATTTCAGTGCACTTGAACCCTCTTTGGCCTACGCTGGTTGAATTTGAGCAAACTTTCATTGGGGTTTCGGAATATTCTTATCCATTGGATGCATCTAGAAGCTTCCCAAGTTTATCTGCTCCTTTGGGCTCGAAATTAGATGAGGGAGGAATTAAGGAACATCAATCACTTTATCCCTTCCTCCATGGAACAAGATCCAAAGTTTGGGAGGGAATTTAATATCACCATTTATGCCATAAATTCCTTCATTCACCTATAAAATACTGCTCATCTAAGTGATCAGGGCCTGGAAATCATTGAATTATATGGAGACGATGTTAGTATGAGACTGGAGTTGGTTTCAAGTATTGTAATGATGCTGAATTGTCTTGCTTATTATGAGGAGAGGATGGGATTGAACTGGAGGAGTGATAATAAATCAAGAAAATTGGGTTGTAACTCTTCCTTTTACTAATAAAGTATTCAAATATTTTTCCATATGTTTGTATTGCTCATTGACGCTTTCATATGTGTATTATGAACTTGATTCCATTCTATTTTTAATCAATAGATCATTATCATATGCTTTGATTGGTTTTTGTCTTCTGTCTATGTGCAGGTACTTTTCAAGCAGATTAAGTACAAAAAGGAGTGACATAATTGGTAAAGGGAGATAAGGAGTAAGAAAAAGATACAGGTAGGCTTCTTTACTATCATATTTAATCTATTGGTTATAGAAAACGGTAGAGAATGCTTTGCACTGTTGTTCTAGACTTAGCTACTAGTTTAGTGGTTAAGCGTTTATCTGTAGACATTAAAACTTCCTAAAACATGGTGACCCTTCATTTCAGGGATGTTAATCTTTTTTTAATTCTCATCCTCTTCTTCAATGGTTACATTATAGCACTTAACGTGTGAATCAGTTGAGTAGACCACTCAGGTTGAATCACGTCTAAAGGATCCTATGGTATCCTAAAGATTGTTGCTTTCAACTATTGCAAAACCTCATCAATACAGCCAAGCCCATCTTCACCACTAAATGTCATTATGAATCCCTCATACATAATATCCCATTCACCTGTACCATTGTGAAGCTCTATTTCTATGTACCAGTTCAATGGGACAACATCGAGGGTGTGACAGAACAAGTGCACCCATTTAGGCTAGGGCTTCTCTCCATAAGCTTGGGTTCATTTGGCGAAATGTAATGTGCTGATCATCTTTCCCATCATACTTGTCTATCATTCACATCTTCAGTTTCCCAAAGCGTGTTCTCATCATTCTCCTACATTTGCACAAATCATCAAAGCTTCCCTTTTGTGTACACCACCACCTTGCAAGTGTAGCACGCATTGCCCAACCTAACACCTAGAAGCGCTTCTTTTCTAGTACCTCCCTTTAAAATGCATCCAAAAATACATCTACATCATTTAGGCCATCATAATTGGGTCGATTCCTTACCTCTGACGACACACAACGCAGCAACTGGGTCATCATGTTACAACTTAGTGTAGCTACTTTGTGTAACCGATTGTGTGGGCGCTCTAATTCTTTATCATAGCCAAAGTTGGAAGAACTCTCATGATCCCATGTAATTCATCCATCTACAGTGGAATTCACCCAGTCTTGGTCTCGCGCTGTTATCTTATAGATACAGTCCAGATTGTCATCACTCTCATAATCGTCGACATGTTCGATATAGCGCGATCCTTCAGTAGGATCCAAGGGTACTATTACGTGTAGTGATTTCTTCTCAAATATCATCTTTTACTTCTTTAGATTGATTACCCCATTCATATCAATAGCCCAATAAATTCCAAAGAGAGAAGGATAGGGGTTTTTACCATCAACTATCTCCATTACTCCAAAGTCAGCCAGCATGCTCGCACCTTCAATATCGATAGTCTCCCATTACAGCCTCCCCACAGGGATGATATTCTATTGATTCACCATCCTTAGCTGAACCGTAGTTCATTGCACTACTAGTATCCCCATCCGTTCCCGAGTCTGCTTTGGTACGATGTTCGCATCTGCTCCTAGGTCCAAAATAATGCGATCCATTTCATACTCTCTTATCTACATGGTCCGTCTCATCTACCATCCCGTTCTTGTTTTATGGTTGCTGATCCTTCATACTACACGTTGCTCAGCCAGGGTGTTTCAGGGACATCTATTTATGAGCTCCTATAACCCCTTCATAGCCTTGCTATCGTGCAGTAGCTTCATGCACGTCTCTAAGAAGGTTGTAAGCATAGAAGGATCTATATCTTGATCAGGCTTATCCTTGCTTCTCGATGTGGAGGACTCAATGAATCTCTTCTTTGCCTCCATGAATGTTTCACATGTGTGCTCTAAATAGAACTCAATCTCCTTCATCAAAGCTTTACGAACCCATGTACTATGTTCTGGCTATCTCCCCTTGTCATCTCCTATGGTGATTCCACTTCAGAGCACTACATTCATGTTTGTGTCGTCTTCGTGCAATTCAGACCTCATCATATATAGGTTCTGAGTCGGTGGAGGTGGGAGCACCCCTTTGTCACGTATCCTAGCTATCAGCGTAGGATAATCTTCCATTTCATGATGAAACAAAGTGCAGTACTTACATGACAGATGTGCTGGTTTCGTACAATTGTGGACATAGTGTCCTCACCCTTCGCAATTGTGGCAGATAAACTGTCCTCAACCTCTGCCAAGTCCTACTCCACCTTGGCCTTGTCCATCCCTATGCTCTGGTCAGGGGGCTGTGTTTCCACCTAGATCCAATAGGTAGGTGTTCTATCCATCATCAACTCCTAGCTTCTACAATTTCTCTCATCATGCCATACCGACCTACAAAAGTTGCAGAACAATTGTTGGGGTGCCTGAACAAATTTCTCCAGCAAATGCCAGTTATCTATGGTATGTTTCCTTGCTACATGACATATAGCACACCAAAGTGTAGGCCCGACACTTGGTCCTGCTTGAGGTTCCAGCCTCAAAGGCAAGGGTCCTCCTCTTGTAATGTAGTTCACAAGGACTCGGAAATGGTCCTTGTCGTGCCCCTGACTCTTGCATTTCAAGCACCATACCTCTTAGTGCACCTCTAGTCAAACTATTCTATCCTAATTCAGAAATTGCATCTCAAGGCATAGATTCTTCAACTGTGCATGGATCTATTAAACCCTCATATTTGGATCTTGCATCATTGTTTCATGCAGTCTCATTGCAATCTCCAAGGCCTCCACCTCAGTTGTTATCTTCTATTGTGATAGCAGAACCATTAAGTGTGGCAATAGCGAAGCCAAAAACCATTCACGATGGCCATTTGTTAAATTCATATTAGCTTCCCAGATATTACACTTCAACCTCTCATCTAATTCCCAAGGTGTCTCACCTAGCTGCATCACAATTTTCTTGAACCCTGCAATAGGCTCTGCTTCAAATTTAGGCCTATAGAGTTCTTCGTTTAGTGCGGTCTGAATGTCTACCACTCTAGCATTCAGGTTATTATTAGAGCCCTTGATGTACTAGGTTAGTGCATGATCCTGTAGAGCACTAACCAATGTCGCCTTCTTCATGTTATCATCTGTAACACCGTGAGCTTACCATACATCTTTTACAACAAACTAGAATTGTTTCGGGTCCTCATTCCCCATACCTTTAGACAAAGGAAACTTCACTGAATTTTCCGTAATGAACTGCAGTAGAGGTGGTGGTAGTATGCATGAATTCACAGCTGATGTTGGTGAAGTTGCAGGTGATGTGCGTGGAGGTGGTATTCGCAAGAATCCTTGTCTTACTAACTGAATAACACTTCGCAGAGAAGCCTATGTTATCCCTTCTTCATCACCTCGTGGAGGTGAGATTAGTGGATTATATTGAGGACCCTATTTTCCTTCATTCCTATAAGTTTTTCCACTTTGCATATCTCTGAACATCAAGGTAGCTTCATAACTCATTTTTCACACAATAGCACTTTAGTCCAGGTATTCAAATATTTCATGTACTTACCTCACAGTGCTTTGAAAAGGCATCACTCCACCTCATTGTAGCTGATTGAGCTGTCGACTGCGAATTTAGTCACAAATCATCCTTTGACATGATCGAGCCGATGATCGACATTGTGAGTGATCTTGTCCTCAAATTCGTCCAATTTCTATACTAGCTCTGGGGTCCACACAATAGGACTATCAAGTTTCCACCTTCCTTGGGTATCTGCTAGCTTCACGATACGCTCATATAACTCAACCAGAAAGGAAAAGAAAACGATTTCATGGATCTCCATATATAGGTATTTTCCCAACCACTGTCACTTTCTCAGTCACGGGTTTCTTTTCTCCTGCACAGCTAATTCGTTGATCTTCCTATCCACCCAGACTCCAAAATCTTACTTAGTTGGATTCTAGTGATACGACATCAGACATCTCTTATGAAGATTCTAGTCTTGGCAACTGAACCATTTATTGGCTTGAGGGGGCCTCACCCAGGTTCAATCTTAATTAGCCAAACAAACCCCTACAATACTCGCCCTTTCGGCAGTAGCCCGTGGAGTACGGACTGAAGTCTCACCCAAAGAATTATGGCAGGATGCTGGAATGAAGTTTCCACACCCTGAGATGGTCATGATGTTGCTTCATTACTTCTACTACTACCTTCGTGTAGGTTACTTAGTTCTAGGGCTCTATATACCTATCCCCTTATTTCTCCCTTTGATATCTCCGCGAAATGGTACAGATGGCCTTCGCGCAGCCCCAACCTTCAATCTAGACACTTCCGTGCTACTAAGGCAGTGTATTGCAAAGATTGTGAAGTTATTTGAAGAATCTTACTCATCTTATTAGATACTCACAGTTAGCATCATATAAACATATATCGATATTTGTGTTCAATTAACCAACATAATTACACACATTCATGCATCAGAGAAGCATTATGAATGAAATTCATACAAGCACAAAGACACAAAAATGGCAGAATATTTCTCTTTATTGATATCTTCCAAGTGATTACAAAATCTATCCATTCTGCGCACATAGCTACAGGGGTCCGCAGACTCAGCTGCGGACTTCTACCCTAGGCCTCTACACACTCAGCCGCAGAGCCTCTACTTACACTATGACACGGAACATAGAATTATTACTTGATAGCTACAACTCCATTACCTATTGCTAAGTCTAAAATACTTAGAGCATAGCTCTTTTTATACAATCCCATGGTTCGCGGACCATGCGCAAATCTATTACAGTCAACTTTACTTTACAAAACTAAGGGTGGACAACCCTTTATGACTTATGACACCTTCGCACTCTGCGCCCACAAAATGTGGAGTCTTTACAAGTTTATTACAAAATTTGGCCAAAACATGGGCTTTCAACCCCAAAACTGGCCTTTGGGGAATCTCGTTCCCAATAGAGCCCTTCTTATGGCAAGGTCCTGCATCTCTTCCTTTACTCTTAAATTAGGGTTGAAGTAATTGATTATAGATATATAATTCACATAATATGCAAACCACTCAGTACACAATAATATTGAACATTTGGATGAGACGTAACTTAATTTATTTTCAATATATTTTTTCTTTAAAATAGGCAAGATATGATACCATGATGCAATACAATGATTCACCAACATTGGGCACCAAACAAATGACTTGGACCATGGATGTTATGTACGATGACAATCGTCCACTATAAACTATCATTATTAGCCACTCTGACACCCCTGATATATGGTCACTCATTGAACATGCTCATGAAATTTGAGATCCCTAGACATGTTTAACATGCTATGGTTAACACAATCTAGTATGGTGTGAGGGTTTTTCCTACAATGTAATATTTCTAACACCCTTCACAACAACATTTCTTCATGAATGGCATTTGACATTGCTTCATAATTTTTCCTTTGTATATGAGAAAGCAAATAAATTTTACTTCTCCCTTATCCAAGACAATGCTCTTGATTACAAATTGAACAATGCGTCATGACATTGACTTTCTCTCTTCCTGTGAACTTGCTCAATTAGCATTTATATACCTTGTGAGATAAAACTCAATGTATTTGTTTTATTTGGTATTGTGTCAATTATTTGTTTTTTATGTCATAATATTGTGCTAGTGGACTTCCAAGGCATGCTCAGTCTTGAATTAAATTTTTTACATGAGAAATCCCAATTTTACAATTTTGGCAATTAGAGACACAATGTAGGGACAATGTGTATCCATCTTCGTGGACAGTGGAGCAACCCAAAATTTTATTGATTCATAATTGGTGGAGTGTAGAGGCATTCCGATATTGATATATATCCTAAACAACATGGGAAGAGAGGACGCCCATGCTTTACCTCAATTGTCTTCTTGGTTGATGGTTCAATATTGAAGTCAGAATCCCTCCTTAACCCTTTAGCCAAAGACGTGTCTCCTCAAGTATCTCCAATATTATCCTATGAAGAGTCATAACATATAACTTAGAATTATGGAACACCACGATCATATAATAATTAATTGAGATAGCACTTGACCCCAATTTATATGTTGGGTGGATAATATGGTGGGACTATCCTAGTGGGAAGCCTAAATAAATGACTTAAAAACCTCTTGATTTTCTACCTTGATGGTATTCATCTCCCAAATTTCTTGTTGGATATGCAAGTCCTAGAAAACGTGACAAGGAAGATGAGAGGGAGTTGAAGAGGACATTAGGTTGTCCTAGAACATCATAAAGTGTGTCCACATGGATGAACATGGAATGGGAATTAAGGTCATAAAGTAGACTAGAGTGTTAGACAAATAGGGTGCATCAAAATATTATTGGAGTGTACCAAAGGGAAATATACAATTCTTGTCTCCTCTAAAATACAATATACATTTATTATGGTGAGAGTAACCACAATATTCTCAGAACTAGTGGTATAGTGTTTGGTCATGAATGAATATGTGGCAAAGCAATCTAAAACTTTTGAATCACCGGCATAAATAGATCATGGGGCTGAATCAAAATCTCAAGGGACATGTCAAGGATGTTCAGTAAAATGGGGTTAGCAGCCGAAGGCTACCTTCCAAATAGTTTAAGGAGAGTAGGGCATATTTAGAGGAGGCCAACTCAAGAAACCATAAGCAAGAAAAGGGGGAAAGTATCAAACACATATGGTTAGAGTACACATCAAAATCCCCATCCTTGAATGAAATGTTGGTTTACGCTGGGCTCATAAGAGAATATGGGATGGAGGGTAGATTGTCATTGTCAGAAAATGAGAGAAGGGTTTTATCTACAAAAAAATATGGGATGGAGGTTATGTCTAAATTCAAGGAGGATTTTAGCTTCTTTGACAAGGATGGAGGTGGATGTACCACAACAAAGGAGCTTGGGACATTAATGCATTCTTTGAGTGGAAACCGCAACGTATATTGGAAGTGGTCCAAATGTTCTATATTTAATAATCTAGTCCCAAATTGATAAATACACCATTCCAAATTGATTTTTCTAAGGAGAATCAAACAAATAGAAGGCTTTGGTGATCCATCACCTCCTTACAGAGTAAACAGAAACCAGGCCCACTTTGTCCTTTACAACACAAACTGTGCCATGCTAAGATGATGCCAGAAAGAAACTTTTAAGGATATTCTTAGGAAGAGCAAAAACATGTAGCAAATATACAAATATGCTCTGAAGTAGTGCTCGACCTACAGTCAACTTGCATCCTAGGGAGAGCCACTTGTGTGCCCACGATAAAATTTTACAATCAATTTTCTCTATACATCAGCTCCAATCCTTCATTCCATAACAATTAGGTTGGACCATGAATCTAATATATTTAAAATCCACATCCAATGTAGTGCAGATAACACCAAAAATATGATAAATCTCCACTACCAATGCATCATCTAGGCAAGAAGAAATCATATCAGATTTAATATTATACATAAAGAGTCTAAAGACCGATCAAAAGAAGTCAATATACCAAATAGTAACACATCATCAACAAAATTCAGAGGAACTATGAATTATCTACCTACACACAGGCATCTAAAATTACAATTAATCCATCTACCGCCACACCTGCAACCAAAAATACCAACCTTGTGAATTTTCTGGCTAATTCTTTGACAATCCAATCTTTTATCTGCAACGTCTATTTCTCAAAAAAGTTGTGGTAGATATTTTGTAGTAGGAAAATTGTCTACTAACGAATATTCTGTAATTTTCCACCACCATCCTTGTAGAAATAATGGTGTATATTTGCAACTACTCAAGAAGTTTTAATCAAAATCACAAGACACAAACCTACTCTACTGCTCTGCAGAAGTTAATTCATAATTTACAACAAAAATTTCATACATGCAATATGAAATAACACACATCACATAAATTTTCCTTGTGAAAGAAATATGCTAAAAACCCCAATGTCTACTTTCATTAATACGATGAATATAAATGTAGTACAATTTATTTGCTCAACTGAGCACAACCTGCAATTGAATAACCTATCTCTCTACTAAATGAGAATCTCTGACCCAGAGTTAGTAAATTTCAACCTCTGCTTGAGCCCATACTTCCTTATGCAATCCCTTGAGAATCTAGGCCCCTATCATTTAGGAATTTTTACAAAATGGATTGCACAGGTCCCAACATTGATCATCCGACTGCATGCAACACCTGTACACTCAAGACTAGTCTACAATTGATGTTACAATTCCTTAGAATATCCACCATAGCTCGGGAACTTGAATTCTCCATCCACTAGCTACTTTGGGTTGATTAATCAGTTAAATGGATGATCACTGAGTTTAACTGAAATCTCACCACACAATTGGCCTTCCATTAGTTCCTCAAGTAGGAGGAAGTAGTTTAACTAAAAACAACTTGAGATAACTAACTTTCATTGCCACAAATTAGCAATGGTACATGCTTAAATAAAATCTAACTCCTCCATCTCAAGTTTACTGAGTAAACCGGGCAACACAAGCCATGTCACACAAGTTAACTGCATCCAAGCTATCTGTTGATGTGGAAATTCAAATGTTCTCAATTTAATCAAGGAAAAATCAAATTGAGAATTTCTTCTTGCATTTTTCAACATTTCCCCATTGCAAGAAAGGGATTATTAACCACCCATATCTTTCACTTATGGAACTCGAACTTCCCTCTTGACAAATATTTTGTCAAAATGTCAACATCTTCCTCCTCTCTAAGAATGGAGTGTAGCAACATCATCCACCTCTACACAGAGTCTCTTACATGGTGATACTAGATATCTATATGCTTGGATCGATAGTGAAATAGAGGATTCTCAGAGAGATTGATGCAACTCCCATTATCACAATTTGATCCATCATCTAACCAAATAGTCCAACAAGTATATTTCTCATCAATATTGTCTCACATTTTGCTTTAATTGCAACCATGTATTATGCTTCTGTTGAGCTGAGCACAAAAAATCTTTGCTTCCTATCATACCAAGAAACAACTGTGGACCTAACACTAAAAATTCCACTTGATGTACTCCCTCAGTCTCATGGACTTCATGTCCAATCTGCATCTGTGAAGCCACACAACTTCACTCCCTCTACTCATTTTTACCATATTCCAAACTGGGTAGTGCTCTGAGGTACTATAAAACATGCTTAGTTGCGTTCCAAAATAATTTGGTTGACCTAACTATAGCTTGGATTAGCCGGTTGACTGCACAACACATATATGGTCATGTGTTCACAAAATACATGAGTGAACCCACTAGCTGTCGATAAATGGTAGCATCAACTTCTTCACCGAAAGTGGCATCCTCCTTCCTCTAGTTGTTCACTAGAGGTGTCTACATGGGTTTAAAACTCTTCATGTAGAATATTTGTAGTATCTAATTTTCGTAATTTCCTTGAGAGACAAACAATACCCCATCACCTTTTCATACTTCCAACCTGAGAAAGTAGTGCATGAGACCCATGTCCTTCATCTCAAATTCCCTTGCAAGGTCCTCGTTGCAAGATATCATCAACTCCACATCACTACTTAAAATAAAATTATCAACATATAAGACAATAATAAGCAATTTACCTTCTATCCATATGTGATGAGGTTTGCTTTCGCTTCACTTATGGTGAAGCCCAAACAAGTGAGATAGTTATCACTATTGGTGTACGAAGTAGGAGGTGATTGTTTGAGATCATGCAATGCTCACTTGAGTCTGCGCACATCGAACTCTTGATGAAATGTCTCAAAACCTTTGTTTTCATCTATATACACTATCTCCTTAATAACCCCATTGAGAAATGTTGTTTTTACACCCATCTGGTAGATATTCTACCCCATCTGTGTAGCCAGAGCAAGAATTGATCTAATGAATGAGTACCTTGCTACAAGAGAAAATGTCTCGTCATAGCGAATTCCCTCAACATGAGAATACACCTTAGGCACCAATCTTGCCTTATAATTCTCTATGCTTTCATGTGTTTCCTACTTCACCTTGAATATCCATCTGAAACCCACTATTGACTTATATGTTGGTGTTGGGACGTTTTCTCAAACAATGTTCTTTGTAATGGATTCGTATTCCTCCACCACTACATCAACCCATACAGGTTTCTCTATTTCTTCCTCAAAATATGATGGCTCAATATCTATAATCTCAGTCATAAGAACCATATAGCTAGTGTACCTCTCATGTAGCCTCCTTTGCTTACACAAATTTGAAGGATATCTGACATTCTCCCTCACATCCTACACAGGTCTATCAACTTCCCTAGTTCTTTTTTTTCCTTCTCTAGATGGTTTTACTTGAGTGAAAGTCTATACTCTCTACTCCTCAATTTTTGGTTGCTCTACAACTTCCTCAAGTTCCTACTTTGGAGCTAAAAGCTCATCTTCTGGTGGGATCTAAAGCTCCCTCTCAACAAACCACCACATAGCTTTCTCCTCATAAAATTTAGATCCCTTCGCATAGCTATCATTCTAAGTGATGGCAAGCACACATGGTAGTTTTGGGGATTTTGTGTGTGACCCACAAACACCAAAAATTATATAGTCAACTCAAGCTTATTCCTTGGTTTTTTAGGGAGATGGCAGTAAACAGAGGCTCCAAAAATCTTGAAGTGTGACACATCGCACTTTCTTCCCAAGAAAGCCTCCTCCGATGTAATCATGCTAATAATCTAATGGGGACTTTATTTCTGCAAACAAAATGTTGTATTGCATGCCTCAATCCACAAATGAAAAGGTAGGCCTTGGTCATGCAACATGACCCTCATTACTCTCAAAATGCTATGGTTATTTTTCTCAACCACCCCATTTTGATGTGGGTTTGAGTTGTTTTCAACTCCCATCAAATTTCTTATTTCACACATAAATTTTTAAATTCACTCGACACATACTAACCTCCATTATTGCTCCATAGAGCCTTCACCTTCTTGGTGGTTCTTTCTCAACCAATGCAATGAATTCTATGAACTTGGAGAATGTCTCATCCGTCTTATACATGAAGAAATTGAACACTTATGTGAGAAATCATCAATAAAAAGGACAAAATATTTTTGTGTGCTAGTGGAAGTTATCAAGAAAGGTCCACAAACATAAGAGTGGATCCTTTCTTGGACTACATGCACTTTATTGTCCCATTCCTGGAATGCAGATTTTATGTACTTCCCAAAGGTACATCCTTTGTAGAGATCTTGTTGCTCAAATGCTCCTTTAGGGAGGCTAGTAGCAATTTGTTTTATAATATTCAAGGTTCCATGATGTAAATAGTGAATTCTTATGTGCTAAAGTTCACCTACATAGTGGCCCTACACTTTCTCTTCCTTAGTTCTTAATGGAACACAATTTTCCACATCTAACTTATACAGATAAGGTGGAGGTCGGTCAATAATTCTTCCACCTGGCACTTTACCAGAACATAGAACCCTCGGGTGAATGAAATGGTTTTTTTCTGTTGGAACCTTTATGAAGCAATGGACTTGGTTTATTAATTAATGTAACTTCATTGTAGAAAAAGTGGCAACAGTTCTTAATTTGTATTTGACGGTTCTTTTTATTTTTGACAAATATATAAATTAAAGTCTCCAAAAGTTTATTGCCAGGATTGTTACTCGAAGAATTTTCGAATACAGAGCCACAACAAATATGCCCTAAATAGCAACTCGAAGAATAATATATACCTCTTGCACAAGTCGTATCATGCATTTTCCATTAACTTTTCCTTCCAGGGTAACTAGATGTTGCCAGACTCAATGGTCTACTTTACTGCTATGGTATTGTGTATCGAAATAGAAAGAAAATTATAGTAAAATCAAATTAACCTTTTTGTGTTCACTGTGGGACCTTCCGGCATCGAATTGGTCATTGGTTGTTGTAGTAATGACCTGGCTTCCACGGTGGCAGAAAACAAGAAAAAATTTAAATTATAGTGTTAATTATTTTTGGTTTTTGTTGGATCCTTGCATTCTCTAGGGTCACTTCATGGTTTAATTACGTCGTAAGGTGTTACCCTCTAAAATTAACTCCCCCAACTACCTTTCTGTCATCATTTTGTGCCCTTCAATCATTTGTTAGATGATTAAATTATCCTCACCCATTGATTTGAATTGGTCGGAGATGGTTGGGACTCGCTCAACAGTTCCTACTTTCGCAGACTCTCTCGGCAGTTCCTGCTTTCCCTTCATGTAACTGAGAAACAAAGAGACACTCAATAACAACATGATAGCTCAGGGGATGCTAAAGAAGATGGAGATTTTTCCATTGGCCACGATAATGCCAAGCTTGGAATTCCTACCCAGAATGGCTTAGATGCCACTGTGAAATCACACGGCAGACGACATAGAAATAACGGTTTAACGAGAAGTGCCACATATTTACTACTCTTCTCAGCCCCAGGCAATGGCCAAATCCATGGAAGAAATTTTGTAAGGGATGCAGAAAAAGACGAAGATTTTTCCAATGGTAATAACAATCCCAAGCATGGAATTACCACCTGTAATGGCTTAGATGTTGTCGTTAAATCACATGGCAGACAACGTACAAATAAGGGTTTAAAGAGAGCCATAGACTTACCACCATTTTCAACCCTATACGATGACCTAATCCATGGAAATAATATTACAATGAATTCCTTAAATTCTCCCTCCATTGTTTTCGATTTCGGATTCTTGAAGGAAGTTGTCGTGGAAGAGTCCAAGTCAGGATTTATAGAGAAAACTCAAGTGGGGCATGGGGTTATTCGATGCCATGTAGAGAACTCTATTTTTCTATTGCCAAAAGATGATAGTAATAATAACACCAAGAAAGATGAGGCACTTGCACTGGATAATGAGAGAGACCATACCAAAACGGATGATTCTTTGATTTTCCGAGAACAACATATATGGATACACATGCAAATGGAGTTATGGGTATTGATCAAGGGGATTTGCCTAACCCAGAGGATAGGGCTTCAGTTTCTTTACTAGGGGTACATAGATTGGTCGTTGTGAATACACCAACAAATTTGGAAGACATTTCGAATATGTGTAACAATTGGGGTTCTCCTCCTAAGTTGAGGCAGTGGACTCTAAATTCTAGTTTGGATGTAAAGGTCAACTCTTGCATGAAATGCATAGTTGAGAATGAAAAAGCAGAAGATCAAAAATCGAATGGGCCCACTTCTCCAAGTTGTGTGTCAGAACAGTAGCAACAACCTAACAAGGATTCAAATAAGGGAAGTGTCAGTTTCGTAGATCTCGAGGCACTAATGGATTGAGATCATGTGATTTCTTACAACTCCAAATATCCTACATATATTGGGATGTCCCCATTCCATCATTCGTGGAAGAATTCTATGAATTACTTTGGATGCTTCATCATATTGATTTGTGGAGTGATACTTCTCCAAATAATATTTATTAGTCTCATCTACCATTTTATCAGAGGACATGGTACTTTCAAACTTTATTTGGTGTTTAATGTACTATATATATGTGATAAACCTTTCCAGTCATTTGGAGGGGATGTGGTTCAAGTGCTATTCGAATTAGCAGAGGGAGTTGCAAGTAGCTCTAAACAATCTATGGCATTTGAAACTGCATGTTTCATTTTGGACCAAATGATAGCTATTGTTGCATTCATCCTCTATCATTTTAGCCCAAGCCATTAATCTATCAGCTACAATCATAACTCACAACAATTCCTTGTAGGCACTACTTGTGTCAAATAATTTTGAGGAGATTAAGAGCAATGTTTGCATTGTTTTCAAATGTGTGAGCAAGTAGAATTTGCACAAGATGACATATTATGATACTATGGAGAGGTTCCATATCATGGCATACATCATATTTGTATTGGCTCAAAACATTTTGAAGGCAAAACATGCATGGGTTTGGTGTTTTGCAACGAACGCATGCATGATTTGGTGTTGTCAAATTCATGTGGATGTTAACAAGCATGCATTTCTTGCAAAAATTAACGAGATAAAAATGTCTGCTTATTTCCTATTTGTATTTTTTTCTTAAACCATTAAATAATGATGAATTAATGTTTCCTTGTTCATGTTAAAACTATGTTAATACTTTTTAGTTCTTGTACATGCATGGTTGTAGCTTTAACAAATGAGAGTGTAAGTTTGTCTATTTTTCTCACTGCACATCAGAGATGATCTATGTAACACATTTGTTGGTAGAAGAGCCTGAGAAATTCATAGGCCCACTTTTGGTTGATACATATGTTACATTGTTGAAGGGAAGAAATGCATGGTAGGGTCAATGGATTGCAAAGGGAGAAATTAGGCCAAAGGTTGGGGACAACATACAAGGAAAGGGAATGATACAGGTTTGAATACAATTGTGAGCTCCGGAAATATTTTTCTTTTTCTCTTCTATTTATTGCTGAAATACATGTTTCATATTTTAAATGAGACATAGCAACCACAAAGTGGGAAAACTACTTTTGGAAAGCTTCCAAGGAAACCCATAAGCTTTTTAGTAGTCCTTGGCATGCCTTAAAAGTAGGTTCATAATCCAAAGATGGCCAAACATTTATGGTCGGAAATGAAGTATCAAATTCCATATTGTAGAAACATGAATGACTACTTTATGTTTTTGATAATATAGGGTGTATCAGCCGTGGAAGCATTCTATGAATTTCTTTGGATGCTTAGTCATATTGATTTTTGGAATGGCACTTTTCCAAGTAACAAATATTAGTCTCATCTACCATTTTATCAAAGGAAAAGGCACTGTGAAACTTTATGTGGTGTTTAATGTGCTAGAGATATTTGATAAACTCTGCGAGTCATTTGGAGGGGATGTGCTTCAAGTGCTATTCATTTCCTAGTGTTTTCAATTGTAACAAGTGTTGCATCAGAGGTCAACAGAACCTTATTCTTTATAACACTATCGTAGTACACATTGTCGAGGGTGTTTGGCATTACATCCTCCATGGCCACAGTCCTCTTGTTGTTTAGTTCACTGCCTATGGGGCACTAGGGCTTCAGTACCCGAGCATACACAGGATCAAGAGATGGGTCCATTGAGTGATTTTTGTTGAAATTGTAGAGTCTGTTCATGAAAGAAGAGCACTGTTACTACCCAATGGTGTGTGATCCTTAAAGATCATATCAAAAAACAAGTATAAGATTCACAAAAACATACATTACATATTCAAATCTGAGGCAATTGGTGGAGCTTTGGATAGAATTAAATAACCTACACATAGTTTTGTCCGAAAATTTATCTCGGTTTGAAGGTCCAATAAATAACATTGCATGCATCTTTTTACTAGACAGTATGACCATATCTTCTTCGGATATACTTCGAATGCGAAACTCTATGTAAGCTAATCTATATTGAAAAAAAGGGGAGGTAAATTCATCAGAGTTTCTGCAACACATGAAACTCTTCCATCTATTCACCCATCAAGAACTTTCCAACTCAGAGGAGATCCCGTTGGAGATGCTTGTATTTACATAATTCATTAAGTAATTATGAGAATTGAATCCGTGATTTCTTAATAGAAAATGTATTTTAACATAGATATTTTAATTAGGGAAACTCAACCAATAAAACTAATTACTTTCCAACTGAGAGGAGATCTCATTGGAGATGCCTGTATTTCCAGAATTCATTAAGTATCTATGAGAATTGAATTCTTGATTTCTTAATAGAAAATATATTTTAATGCGGATATTTTAATTAGGGAAACCCAACCAATTAAACTAATTCTGAAAACTGAACTTATCTCATAAATAAAAAAAAATGATACAAAAATTATCTAATGATGTAAAAATAAGAGAAAAAAAAGTGCCAAGATTGCGCTATCTCTAGCTGCAAATGCTGCGATATCTGCACAAGAAACTCTTTTGGGATAGATGGCTTCTATTTTTTATTTTTCTCTATCAATCACCTTGAAACCACAGAGGCCTAGATTGTTAACAGGGGATTCTTTCTTGGCTACATTGTTCTATTTTGAGTCAATGAGAGTAGACCCATCACACCCTTGTAAAGTGAAAGGATTCTTAAAAAATTAGGTTAGCCATAAATAGAGATAGCTAAAATATAATAAAGATTGAGAAATATTGGAATGAAAAGAAATTTTTGATTAGCGATAAATGTAGATTGTTAAAAAATAATAAAGATTCAAAAAGATTGGAATGAAAAGAAACTTTTTGAGACTTTTAAAAAATCTATAAATCGAATATTAATAAACAAAGTTTTTGAATCATTTGGAGATAAGAGTGTTGGCATTATGGCATAGGTTTGATGCTATGGCTCTGGTGTTGTCCTTGATGGCAACTCATCTTGGTGGCAGATCTCAGTTCAGGCACTCAGAAAGAAGAAAAAGGCATATACGCAGGTTCATCTAGACGAAGACGCATATACACGCGTGTCATTCGTTAAAAAAGCGCGTATATGTTGGGGAACTTACTCTTCGTCCATGGTAGTTAGTCCTTGGGATTTGAACCTATGGTTTTGGACCATGGCATCTCGTCAGATGTGCTGATCCCTAGTTTTGGGTTTATGGTATTGAAATGTTATGGTTTTGGACCATGGTATTGTGGAAGGCCTAAGACTATAAAAGAGGAAGGAGATCATGTGGAAAATGATCATCTGAATTATCATTGAATATCTAAAAAGTGGTAGATCAGAATGCTGGTAATTGGGTTATGGTGCAGATCTGGTTCTGAATAAAGGAGGAACCTTAGCAAAAAGAAGGATAAGTTCTATTGATGGGTCATAATATTTAAGCTTGAATGATAATATCTTTATATGATTTTGGTATATTTTATGTGGCGCTTGCTTGATCTATAACAATGATAATCTGGATTAATTAGTGTTTTTGAATATCTAGAAGAGCGAATTATCATTTATAGATCTGTACACAGGTTCAGTGAAGCGAAGGCACGTATACACGATGGTTCAGTGAATTAAAACAGCGTATACGCAGGTTGTTCCAAACATAGAAGTGTACACACACATGTTGCAGGTTATTGAAACATCGTATATGATTGAAGTTGTGATCTAGCTACTTCTGTTTATTGCTGTTGTGTTCTAGGTTCAGTGTTTGGTGTGTGGTTTCTGATACTATGTTTTGGGTATAGCTGTCAGAGAGGTATCTACTTGATTCAGATCTAATTGGTGGAAAGGAGATTGGTTGATTCTTGATGATTGATTGATGTTTATGGATCCAGTCCGAAAATTTATGAAACGTGGTCTGTGGAAGAAAGAGAAGGTTGTATCCTTCTGTAGGCCAGCACATACGTACTAGTATCTTCGCTAGTGCAAGAGCTAAAGGGGGTTGTAGCTCCCTTCGAGGAGAAGCTGGAGAACGAGAGAGGGTTGTAGCTCTCTGCAGGTTGTAGCCTGCGTACTAGTAAAGGACTGCACTAGTACATTGTAAAAGAAGTTTCTAATTTAAAAGAAGATAAAGACGAATTGCAGCAGGTGGTTTTCACCCACATTGGGTTTCCACCTTATATCTTATGTTCTTGTTCGTGATTGTCCTTCTGTTCTGTTTTACTGTCTCTGGTTACTGGTTATTTGTTTCTGCAACATAGATTAACATTCTTCATCAGAAAGATAAAGTAAATTAAAAGCTTTCCTTGTATACGTTGTTTTCTTTCTGCATAGATGTGTATATACGCGTGTTTAACTAACTGAAGTAGCATATATCATTTGTTTTGGAAAAGGAATATTTGACTTGATAATACTGATTCACCCCCCTCTTAGTATTATTTCCAACAATTGGTATCAGAGCCGGTCCTTCAAAAGAAGCTTGATCACTTGAAGGAAGATCTTTCATCATGAGAAACTACGAGAGGGAAGCATCAATCAGGCCACCGATTTTTTATTGAAAAACTTCGTATATTAGAAGGTAAGAGTTACTGCCTATCTTCAATCTCTTGGTACAGAAGTCTGGGATATCATAGATACAGGGTATACTTTTCCATCAGCGACTCCTACAGATCCGGCTGAGAAGAAGAAATATGAAACAAATGCAAAGGCGGTTAATACTCTATTAGGATGCCTATCTCAATCAGAATTTGTCAAGGTAATGCAGTTTAAATCCGTAAAAGAGATATGGGTGAAGATAATTCTGAGCTATGAAGGAGATGACCAGGTAAAACGAGAAAAACTTCAAACCCTCAAGATTGAGTATGAAAATCGCAAGATGTATAATGATGAAAGTGTGGCTAATTATTTTCTTCATGTTGATGAGATTATTAATTGTATGAAAAATTTGGGTGAAGAAATAAAAGAGGCTGTTGTGGTTGAAAAATGTCTAAGGTCTTTTTCCTCTAGATTTGAATCTAAAGTTTCTGCTATAGAAGAAAAGGAGAATCTACAAAACCTTAAAATGTCACAGCTACACGGATTTCTAACTGCTTATGAAATGAGGAAAGGAGGTCCGTCATACAGGAGAGTAGCTACCTTCAATGCTTCAGGCAAAGGAGAGTACTATGAGTTGAGACACGTGTCAGAAGAAGAAGAAGAATCAAATTTTGTCAGAAATCTTCAACGGGGTACTTGAAGATTCAGAGGTAAGTTACCTTTCAAATGTTTTGCTTGTGGGAGAGTAGGTCACTATGCTGCCAAACGTCCTCACAAGGATAAGATTGACAAGGGGAAGGAACCTGTTAGATGGAACAGGAAACAAAATAAGAAAAGCTATTACACTCATGAAGATAGTGATGGACTATCAAATAGTGATGAATATGAACGAGGTAATCACTATAAACTTTTAATGGCCTTTGAAGATGATGATTACATGGATGCTATAGATGTGGATGGCTTTTATGAAGAGATTTCTAGACTCAAAACATGTTTAGAAGAAAATAATATGATCATTGATACTCTGCAATATCAAATTGATGAAAAGGAAAAATCTCTTGAGAAGTTAGAATGTGAAATTTTTGGCCTTAGAAAAGAAATTGAGAAAACAAAGGCCCTTAATCTTAAATTTGTTAAAGGATCTAAAACTCTAAATGAGATTATCAATGTGCAGTGTTCCCCTCTAATCAAGACAGGTCTGGGGTATAATGGAGAAGCATCTCAAGTTTCCACTTCCAAAAGTTATCTTGATGCAGCAAGGAGTGAGAAAAGGCCTAATAGAAATCATCAGGTAAATCAGGGATAGTCTTCCTCAAGAAAAAACAAAGGCTATCAAGAAAATCAAGGGCATGCTACAAATAGAAGCTACAGCCAGCCACAGGTAAAATCTTTCCAATTTTCTTCAAAAATGGATGTCAGTAGAAACTACAACCGGTTGGAGGATAGTCGCAGGAATTTCTTCAATGGCCAATGTTTCTCTTGCCATAATTTTGGTCACAAAGCAGTTCAATGTGTTGCCTATAAAACAATCATGACTAGAGAAGCTCAAAAACAAAGAAGTATGCCTGCAATCTTGAAGAGGACCTATAACAACTTTTCCACCCTTGATAGTGAAATTGAATGCTCTTTGTAATAATTTTGGTCATGAAGATTCTGAATGCAGGAGCAGGTTTTGGAAGACAACTTAGAAGGAACAAACCTCAAGTGCCAAAACATGGAGAATGAAGGAACCGCAATCAAAAAGATGTGGGATAGCTTTGTATGCAGAAGGACAGGAAAATCAATGATACATCGATAGCAGATGTTCGAAGCATATGACAGGTGATAAAAGAAAATCTTGAATCGTATACTTCTTTAGAAAAAGGGAAGAAAGTTTCTTTTGGAAATGATACCTGTGCAGCCATAAAAGGAAAAGGCATTGCTCAGTTGAAAGAGAAGGTCAAAGCTGGAAATGTTTTGTATGTTGATGGCTTGAAGCATAATTTATTGAGTGTCTGTCAGATGTGCGATAATGGAACCGAGGTAATATTTCAATGAGATGGGTGTAGTGTTCGTGATCTTGATACACAAAGAACAGTTCATACATATTTGAAAAAGTAAAACAACAATGTTATTTGAGCAAGAATGATGAACACTGGTTATGGCACCAGAGGTTGGGGCACCTAAGCTTTTCACAAATAAGGAAAGCATGCAAATACCAAGCGGTGCGTGGTCTTCCAAACATCAAAATTCCAGACAACACCATATGAAAATCATGTCAGTTTGGGAAGCAAACTAGAACTAACTTCCCTGAGAAGGAAGGATGAGCAAGAAGGCCTCTTGAGCTAGTCCATACAGATGTATGTGGTCCATTTAGCACAAGGTCACCTCGAGGAGAAGAATACTTTATAGTATTCATTGACGATTTCTCCAGGATGGTTTGGTTAGGACTTATGAAGCACAAGGACGAAGCGTTCAAAAATTCCAATCCTTCAAAGCCTTGGTTGAAAATGAATCAGATTACAAAATTAAGTGCCTCAGGTTCGACAGAGGTGGGGAGTTTACCTCAAATGAATTTTTCGATTTCTGTGAAGAACATGGAATAAGAAGGGAATTCTCTACAGCTAGGACTCCTGAGAAAAATGGAGTCGTGGAAAGGATGAATAGAACAGTCCAACAAATGGCTCGTGCTATGCTTGATGAGTCTGGAACTCCCGCAGCATTTTGGGGTGAAGTTGCATATGCTGCGGTTTTTATTCTCAACAAAACAAGTGTCCGAGTGAACATCACTCAAACTCCACATGAGCTCTGGTATGGTGAGACTCCTCGGTAAAGCATTTCAAAATTTTTGGGAGCAAATGCTATATTAAGAATACTGATGAACAACTTGGCAAACTTGAACCTAGAGCAGATGAAGGCATTCTCCTTGGTTATTCTCCCTACAACAAAGTATATAAGTGTTATAGTAAAAGACTTGGAAGAATTGTTGACAGCATTGATGTAGTGGTTGATGAAAAAGGATACATCCCTAGGAAAGTAAATCATGAAGATATCGAAGAGGATGAAGACTACTCTCCAAATCAGATTGATGATGAAGAAGATACCCATGAATAAGAAACTCATGAGGAGCCAGAGGAATAGATAAGGATAGGAGAAAAGACTCCTTCTAGGTATGTTCAAAAGAATCATCCAAAATCACAAATTTTGGGGAAAAAGGAGGCTGGCATACAAACAAGAAGAAAAATTGCAGAAGCTTCAAGCTATTTGGCATTACTCTCCTCCACTGAACCAAAAAATGTAAGAGAAGCTTGCAAAGATGAATGCTGGGTCAAGGCAATGGATTGAAGAACTTGAACAAATCGAAAAGAACAACACTTGGGAGTTGGTTCCTAGACCAAAAGTTAAGAATGTCATAGGGACAAAATGGATCTTCAAAAACAAGTTGAATGAAAATGGGGAAGTAATTAGAAACAAGGCCAGACTTGTTTGTAAAGGGTATGCTCAACAAGAAGGAATAGACTTTGAAAAAACTTTTGCTCCTGTTGCTAGACTTGAAGCCATCCGAATGTTCCTTGCTCTCTCAAGCTTTCAGAAGTTCAAAGTATTTCAAATGGACATGAAATCAACCTTTCTGAATGGAGACTTAGAAGAAGAAGTGTACATTGAGCAACCAGATGGTTTCATTCTTGGGAATGATCCAAATCTTGTATGCAGACTAAAAAAGGATCTCTATGGTCTTAAACAAGCTCCAAGGGCTTGGTACTATCGTTTGGACAAATATCTTCATCAACAAGGCTTTTCAAAAGGATCAACAGATAGCAATCTTTATATAAAAATTGAAAAAATGACAAATTGCTAATACTTGTTATGTATGTAGATGACATTATCCTTATTAGCAATGAAGAAGTTATGAGTCAAAGATTTGCCTTTGTGATGCATAAAGAATTTGGAATGTCTTTGCATGGAGAATTGAAATACTTTCTTGGATCGCAAATCCATCAAAATGAAGGCAGTATCTTCTTGTCTCAAACCAAGTACCTGAAGCAGATTCTGAAGAAGTATGGCATGGAAGATTCAAAACCTGTATGTACCCCTATGGTTACAGGATGCAGTCTCAGTGCAAATGATGAATCAGCAGCAGTGCATCAACCAACCTATAGATCCATGATTGGAAGTCTACTTTATTTGACATGTACCCGACCAGACATCATGCTTGCAGTGGGAATAGTTGGAAGATTTCAGGCAAATCCTAAGTAAACTCATCTTCAGGCAGTAAAAAGAATTTTCAAGTATCTTCAAGGAACTCAAAACTATGGCTTATGGTATCCTAGAGATATAGATCTCACTCTTCATGCTTATACAGATGTAGATTGGGCTAGAAGTGTGGATGACAGAAAAAGCACAAGTGGTGGTGCATTCTTTATGGGTTCCAGATTAGTATCTTGGTTCAGCAAGAAACAAAGTTCGATTGCTTTATCTATCGCTGAAGCGGAATATGTGGCAGTTGCATCTTGCTGCACTCAACTCCTTTGGATGATGCAAACCTTGCAGGATTTTCAGATCACTTGTACACGACCTATCTCCATCTTATGTGATAATACAAATGCAATCAACATTTCAAAGAACCCAGTCATGCATTCAAAGACCAAGCACATACCGATCAAGTATCACTTTCTCCAGGAACAAGTGGCTGATATTCTCACCAAATCATTGCCTATGGAAACATTTGAATATCTCATACATAAGCTGGGAGTAGTTGATGCATCATCTTGCTGTTAAATCTTGTCAGTTTCAGAGAAAAATGGGTGTACGCGTGTTTCCTGAGGAGAATCCACGTACATACGCTGGTTGGTGCAAAACAAGTCGCGTATATGGAGGCTTGATGGATATCAGAAGGGACAGGCTCTAGATGGAAGTTGTCTGATATGGGTCTGAAAGAGACCATCTGGCACAGGTTCAGGGGGACCAGATAATCTTCTAATGATGCATTGTTGGCATTGTCTTAGAAGATTGTGATTCTTGTTCACAGTTGTTGTTGGTGGAACAAGTGCAGAGGGAGAACAAAAGGAAATCATGGTTGTTGATCTAAATGGTGATTGACAGATGCTGCTGTTTCGTGACTTTCATAAGTCCTGCTCTACATATTTCATCTCTATGTCATGTATTTTTTATGGTGTCAAGGTCATGTAACGATCTATTTTGGTTTCCCCACTATGCCTAGGATGATGATGTAATGTACTTGGTTTTCATATGTAATTTTCTGATGTATCCCCACTTGGTTGGGTGGATGATCCCCACGTGGTTGGGTGAAGGATGTATGCATTGAGTCTTGTGGTGATAGGAAGGTCTTTTATGATGTATATGTCATGGTTCGTCTTGAAGAACATCTTTTGCAGATCTTGCCTCCAGTCAGGGGGAGCATGTCAGTACAGGAGGGCAAATATTTCAGCATGTACTTGGGGGGGCATAACCCTTTGCCCTTGATGACAAAGGGGGAGAATGGAAGAGGATCTTGGTGTTGCCATCAAGTCCAAAGCGGGAGATTGTTGGCATTATGGCATAGTTTTGATGGTATGGCTCTGGTGTTGTCCTTGATGGCAACTCATCTTGGTGACAGATCTAAGTTCAGGCACCCAGAAAGAATAAAAAGGAATATACGCAGGTTCATCTAGACGAAGACGCATATACACGCGTGTTATATGTTACAAAAGCGTGTATATGTTGGGGAACTTACTCTTGGTCCATGGTAGTTAGTCCTTGGGATTTGAACCTATGGTTTTCGACCATGGCGTCACATCAGATGTGTTGATCCCTAGTTTTGGGTTCATGGTATTGAAATGTTATGGTTTTGGACCATGGTATTGTGGAAGGCCTAAGTCTATAAAAGAGGAAGGGGATCATGTGGCAAATGATCATCTGAATTATCATTGAATATTTGAAAAGTGGTAGATCTCAATGCTGGTATTTTGGTTATGGTGTAGATCTGGATCTGAATAAAGGAGGAACCTTAGTGAAAAGAAGAAGGATACGTTCTATTGACGCGTCATAATATTTAAGATTGAATGATAGTATCTTTGTATGATTTTGGTTTGTTTTATGTGCCGCTTGCTTGATATATAACACTGATAATCTGGGTTAATTAGTGTTTTTGAATATCTAGAAGAGCGAATTATCCTTTATAAATCTATACGTAGGTTCAGTGAAGCGAAGGCGCGTATACACGCTCGTTCAGTGAATTAAAATAGCGTATACGCAGGTTGTTCCAAACACAGAAGCGTATGCATGCATGTTGCAGGTTATTGAACTAGTGTATATGCTTTAAGTTGTGTTTATTGCTGCTGCGTTCTGGGCTCAGTGTTTGGTGTGTGGTTTCTGGTACTGTGTTTTGGGTACAGCTATTAGAGAAGTATCTACTTGATTCAGATCTAATTGGTGGAAAGGAGATTGGTTGATTCTTGATGATTGATTGATGTTTATGGATCCAGTCTGAAAATTTATGAAATGTGGTCCCTAGAAGAAAGAGAAGGTTCTAGCCTCTTGTAGGCTAGCACCTACGTACTAGTATCTTGGCTAGTGCAAGAGGTAAAGAGGGTTGTAGCTCCCTTCCAAGAGAAGCTAGAGAACGAGAGACAGGGTTGTAGCTCTCTACAGGTTGTAGCCTGCGTACTGGTAAAGGACTGCACCAATACATTGTAAATGAAGTTTCTAATTTAAAAGAAGATAGAGACGAATTGCAGCAAGTGGTTTTCACCCACATTGGGTTTCCACCTTATATCTTGTGTTCTTGTGTGTGATTTTCCTTCTGTTCTGTTTTACTGTCTCTAGTTACTCGTTATTTGTTTCTATAACACAGATTAACAATCATCTTCAGAAAGATAAAGTAAATTAAAATCTTGCCTTGTATACGCAATTTTCCTTCTGCATAGATGTGTATATACGTGTGTTTAACTAATTGAAGTAGCGTATATCATTTGTTTTGAAAAACGAATATTTGACTTGATATACTGATTCACCCCCCCCCTCTCAGTATTATTTCCAACAAAAAGGTTGTGAACTGTATTTCGTACAGGTGAAGGACAATCTTCAAAAGTCTAAGTGAGAGAAGTTAGAAATGATCCCAATCATTAAGGAATATCTCGATGCTTTTCCAGAAGAAATTCCAGGATTGCCCCTGTTTCGGGATATAGATTTCATAATAAACCTGGTACCCAAGGCTATTCCGATTTCTATAACTCCTTACCGCATGAGCACTCCCAAATTATTAGTGTTAAGAATGTAATTACAAGAGTTATTGCACAAGGGATATATCAGACCCAACATATCTCCTTGGGGTGCGAGAGTTATTTTTGTAAAAAAGAAAGATGATGCATACTAAATGTGTGTAGATTATCGCCTGTTGAACAAATTAACCGTAAAAAACTGATATCCCTTACCAAGAATAGGTGACCTATTTGATCAAGTCAGAGAGGCCTTAGTTTTCTAAAAAAATAATCTCAGAACAGGGCATCACCAATTACAGATTAAGGAGGAAGATATATAGAAAACGACTTTCAGAACACGTTATGGTCACTACGAGTTCATGGTGTTAACTTTTGGTCTCACCAATGCTCCAACGACTTTCATGTGTCTTATGAACAATGTGTTACACCAATACTTGGATCACTTTCTATTGGTTTTTATAGATGACATCTTGGTGTACTCCAAAAATGAGGAGGAACACCAAGTTAAGAATGGTACTACAAACCTTAAGGAATAATAAATTGTACGCCAATAGTAGCAAGTGTGAATTTTTCAAAAACAAGATACACTACCTAGGACATGTCATATCCAAGGAAGGATTATCAGTAGATCCATAAAAGGTCTCAGTGATTTTGGAGTGGCCAATACCAAATGATGTTTCTGTGGTTAGTTCTTTCATGGGGATTGTGGGATACTATCGTAGATTTGTGAAAACATTCTCTAGAATAGCATACCCCATCAGCTCATTACAAAAAAAGGAACAAACTTTGAATGGATTGAAAAGTGTCAGTAATGTTTTAATGAACTAAAAATAATGTTGACCACAAATCCAATGTTACGGATAGCAGATCTAGAGTAGGAATTTTTGGTATGCACAGATGCGTGCCTTGAGGGTCTAGGAGGGGTATTGCTACAAAATGATGCAGTGATAGCTTATGAATCCCATAAGCTGAAAAAACATGAGAAAAATTATCTTGTGTATGATCTGGAGTTGGCGGCAGTAATCCATGCATTAAGATTGTGGAGACATTATTTTTAGGTAAAAAGTTTGTCTTAACAACTGACCACATCAGTCTTAAATATTTTTTTAGTTAAGATGATCTAAAAGTGAGACAGGCAAGATGGCTCGCCTTTCTCAGTGAATTTGAATTTGAAATTAAACATATCAAGGGAAAGGAGAATAAAATTGCTAATGCGTTAAGTCAGCATGCCCATGCTAAAATCGTACAAATAGGAGTGGGAGTAAAAACAAATTTTGAGGAACAAGTGAAGTTGGAAGGACAACATGATCCCCAATACAAAGAATTTTACAAACAAATACAACAATGTAGGAAAACAATGTATGTGATCAACTCAAAGGGATTGATCACCTGTCGAGGTAGATGGGTGATTCCAAATAGCACACCCCTCATATGATTGATATTGGATGAACAGCATAAACAACCTTATGCAAGACATCCAGGATACCAAAAAATGATAATTGCATTAAGGAAACAATTCTATTAGCCTGGAATGAAAAGGGAGGTAGCATATTATTTGGTGAAGTGTCTATAATGTGAAGAAGTCAAAATAGAACACCAGCATCCAGCAGGGTTGTTGATTTCACTACCTATTCCAAAGTGGAAATGGGAAATGATTTCCACGGATTTCTTTACTGGACTACCAAGAAACCAGTATCAGCATGATTCCATTATGGTCGTAAAAGATATGCTAACCAAGACAGCTCACTTCGTTCCCATACAATTGACTTTTGGTACATCACAAATAGCAAATATATTTATGAGAGATGTATTCAGATTAGATGGCATGATAAAAACAATTGTATCCAATTGGGACATCAAATTCACTTCGAATTTTTGGAAATCCCTATTCGGGAATTTTGGTAACAAACTCAATTTTAGTACAACATACCACTCGTAGATGGATGGAAAATAGAGAGAACAAATCAAGTCTTAGAAGATCTTGTGCGAATTTATGTGATGGACATACCCACAAAATGGGAAGACTGTTTACATTTAGCCAAGTTTACTTATAACAACAGCTACCAAGCTTCCATCAAGATGATCCCATTTGAGGCTCTATATTACAGAAAATGTCATACTCCTCTTAGTTGAAGTCAACCAGACAATAGGTTGATTCTTGAACCTAAACTATTGAGTGAAATGGAAGAGACGACGAAAAGAATTCAGCAAAATATTCAGATAGCTCAAGACAGATAGAAAATATATGCAAATAAAAAAGCAAGTTTTAATGAATTTCAAATTGGGGAACATGTGTATTTAAGGGTTAAACGTCACAAGAGTACCTTGAGTACCGGCAGCTATGCTAAATTATCATCACGGTATTGTGGACCATTCAAAGTGTTAGATCAAATAGTTCCATGAGCTTATCAATTAGATCTACCAGCTCATATTAAAGTGCATAATGTCTTTCATGTACCATTATTAAAAAAATATGCACATGAAAACACTTATGTAATTGATTGGCATATTTTACAAGTGGAGCCCAAAGGATATTTCTTGCTCGATCCACTCCGCGTGCTGGAGTGGAGGGAAACCATACTATGGAATCGGGTCATATCTTAGGTTAAAGTGCAGTGGCGACACTTTACTCATGAGGAGGGGACTTGGGAAAAAGAAGAGGTTATAAGGGCTTCCTACTCTGAATTGTTTCAGACTAAATAATAATACTGAGGATGATGTTAAGTTTAAGGCCAGGATGATGTAATATCTCCCATTTTGATGAACTTAAAACATTATGGAATAACTGCAAAAAACAAAAATATGCTAGTAGGTGATAATTATAAGTGTGTAAATGCTTATATTTTGATTAATATATATGGTTAATATGATAATTATGAATTTTAGAAAATTCATGGGCTGACCCGAGAAAAGAAGATGAAACTTGCCCAAATCTGATAGCTATCACGTTCGCCACAATTTCTTACCTAAAGCAAATTATATATAGAAATATATATGCTTGTCTTAATACAGTGGGAGATAAAGATCAGTAATAAAATAATTGCAAGTGGAAAATCAGGCCTTAGCTTTAAGGAAAAGAAAAACATGGAAAAATCCTAGACTGAGGGGAAATAAAACCCCCGAAGGTAGGACACTGCCAGGAAAAATCTTTGAGCAAGATGATGATAAATATGCAATATCAGAGGAGTAGAGGTTACTCATGCAGAAGGCAAGTTCTCATAGCTCGAGGGGAATCAAAGGATTCATGGTTGAGAGGTTTGGTGAAGTCAGCCAGTGATTTTCCGAGTATAAGAATTCTCGTCAGAAAATTCTTACTATGATTTCTGGAATTGGATTTTATAAATGTTAGGAATGAATTGTTTGATTTATATATCGCATGCTTTATTCATGTGGAGACAGATGGTTGTTTATTATAATCAGAAGATTGTTATTCATTATATTGTGTAGATGAAATTTACAAGCAGTATATGATTTAGTTTTTTTCTTAAAAATTGCGTGTTAAAGGTTATGATATATGCAGAATTATTTTCCTATCAAGTCATAGAAGAAAAAATGGAAATAAATTTAAGAATAGTTCGATGAATGATGATTATTTCAACTCCTCTTGGTAGAAGATATCATCAAAAGCATGGTTAAATTATAAAAAAATGAATATGATAGTTATGGAAGCACATTAGCGACATCCTTGATTGAGTTTACCAAGTTGTAATAGACGATTGAGTACTCCTCAAATAGATTGTTGAGTTGGTTCACATTATATTATCCTTTGTTAATTATGACTGTATAAGAGATAATTCTTATCAGGATTAGCATGGAATATTTTGGTTATATTTGATGAAAGTTAAATAGAATAAGGAGTATTATAATAAGAAGTTTAAAAAAAGAAAAAGTAGGGATAGGTAAATTGGTATCATTTTATGGATAAATTCATGAATAGTAAGGTGAGGATAGATAACATCCTGGAGTCGAGGAGTTTCCGAGTAAAAATCCCATCCCAAATAAGGAATAGTGGTTACATTTCCCAAAAAAATATGCATGCTAGATCCTCTGTAGGTTAAGAGAATCGGTTCCAGAACCATAGGGAAATAAAAGTCTATGATATCTGAATTTATACACAAGAATTATTTTATCTATCAAACTAAGTAAATAAAGAAAACAGAGATGAGATGTATGAATAACCCTCAACATATATATAGTGCAAGAACAAAGAAAAACATTAATTCGGAAGGTATATGTTCTTACAACTAAACTGAATATTATTACGATAGCCACAGATTTAGATGAAACAATAGAGTATGAAATAATGTAGACCTTTTACATTAAGCAAAATATTTAAGTTGTATTGCTACTAGAATGGAGTGACAGCCATGAAACAAAACAGAAACAACTGAACAAAAAATATGATACAAGAATGTATCCTGACAGACAAATATGGAGAGATGATAAACATGGGCAATAACATGTTATAGTCATAGTAAGTACAACCTGAAATGTTCAACATATACTAAATTTACATAGATTCCAGTGTATTAAAAATATATGAAATGTTTCAAGATACATTGAGACAAAAAATAACAGAGTATGAGCAACCAGGTTCTTTTCTTATACAGCCTCATCCAAATGTCT
Organism: Pinus taeda; assembly: GCA_000404065.3. Lineage (NCBI taxonomy): Eukaryota > Viridiplantae > Streptophyta > Pinopsida > Pinales > Pinaceae > Pinus > Pinus taeda. The sequence goes on from APFE030724441.1 coordinate 87,685, forward strand.
TGTTTAATCACCGAATCCTTCAGCTAAAGGTAGTAGAATGAAAAGAAAAAACAAAACTAGAGATTCATGATTCTGTGAGTTAATAGCAAGGATCGTGGCCACCTGGAAGTCTATCGGTTGCAGAACGAAGCAAAGTAGAAAATAATTTCCTCAAGAAGAGTCTTAGCTGAAGCAGGGAAGACAAACCTATGCATAGAAGAAGTGCATGGGTTAAAAGCCACAACAAGTGAACAAGTATCATGGGGGTTCATGAGAATAGGGTTACGTACGTGAGAAGAAATAATAGGAATTAGTATTTTCTATAATATAATGCTAAACATTAAACACACCACATATAATAATTAAGATGGGAAACTAATTACCTGTGAAGAGTAACAAAAAAATGGAAGCCAACACCCAAACCTGTTCGATCAGTTTAGGGAAATGATAGTAAATCAGGGGAAGAAGAATATGAGTATAAATGCAAGGAAATAGGTAAATCAACAAAATAAATGTTAACAAATCTGTATCAAAAAGACTTACCTGGGTTAGAACAAATCCCCACTCGAATGTAGCATGAAGGAAGATGATTGATATATCTTTTGCTCTGTTGGAATGATGAAGTTAATTAAAAATGTGCATAAGAAAAAAAATAAAAATGTAAAATTATGAACTACTTAACCTCAAACAAGATGTCCCATTAAATGGCCATTTCGTCAGTCACAGAGAAACTTACCAATGTAGAGATTGTTGAGCGTATGGTTCCAACACCCTACGGGACACATACCTTCTCACCCATATTTGTCTACAGGTGAGCCAAGGTAAAGGGGCAACACCCTTCTCCATCAGGATGATAGAGGTGAAGTAGACGAAAACCCTCTTGCCACTAGGGCTTGTAGGAAAACAGATAGAACAAAATAACAGAGATATGTTTGAAGTGGAGGGTAGAGTAAAGAGAGGCATAGGGGTTATCGAGATATCCAGAATCATGGATCTTAGGAGGGATCATATGGAACATTGATCGATGTTTGAAAACCAAAAAAAAATATGGAGGCATGTGCCACGTTAGGTGTGTACAACGAAGACCTTGTTGAAATTAAATGAAATGCAGGCACATGTGTCGTATTAACACCAAGGACCATAGATCATAAATAAATACCTCTATTTCAAGAAAGGGTATGAACAATGTAACCTTACGGTAGTGTTAACGGTCAATGATAATCAACCTGAGTTCATCTTAGGAATCGCGTGAAACTTAATGTTTATTATCGTATTAAATGTTGCATGGTCCTATGGTATTGTATTTCCAGAGTGTCATAGCCTTGTTATATAATCGTTATACAATATCAAAATCCATATGTTTAATCCAATGCCGAATAGACCTATGGTGATCAAAACTTAAATAATTGACATGAGAAAGTTAATTATATTTATTGTTTGGAGTTGTGAAACATTGTATTATGAACATCATCCATACGCATGTACCCAATATATTGATATGCTAAATCAATGCGTAAATTGGAAAAGGTATTAACTTTGTAATTTTGTGAGAACTAGTAATACATTTCTTATAATGACCACTTATGGTGGGTTGGTTAATGCACTAAGATGTGACCTTGCCACCATAATTAAATTATTGAGATAGGTATGAGTAAATCCCTTAGATACTCGGGTATGTTATTCACCGAAATAAATAAATAAATAATTTATTTTTTAATGTGTTAAGAGCTAAGAACATAGGTTTGTTACATTCTCCAACTAATTTAATGAAATTTATAGCATAATATCTTCAAGTAATATCTTGGAAAAAAATTATAGTTGTGTTCTTGGTTGACATCTATGAATATTATAACATGTCAAGGACAAGGAAGAACACAAGGCCCTTTTATGAGTGTTAAAAGTCAAGTTAGGAAGCTAAATCACATTCGAAATTATCCAAAGGAAATAAACAAAAAAAAATCGAGTAACTACAACAGTATATCAGTTTTATCTAATGCTAAAGTAACACCTATAGTTGTGTTTATTGCTCTCTGAAGAAGGTACTTTTCCTGTGTATAGTTGGTTTTATTTCCAAAGTATAGTTGTGATTTCTTGAAACTTATGAGGCAATTCCTCCTCGTTTACACTTGTTTTCTTCGTAGTAATATAAGATTATTAAGTTCAAAGAAAGAAGTTCCACAAAAAATTCCCTCACAGGTCTCAAAAGACTTTTCCACATAGCTTAAAAGTTAAACTTTGTTAGATCAGCTTGCAATTTCTCTATTCGTCAATGCACACTCTACAACTCACTACTTAGAATGTGAGAATGCATATGTTATCAATGAGATATATTTTTTTATTTTATTTTTCGCAGCAGCTCACAAACACCTTAAAATGGAAATCATATGCATGCACATTGATTAAAATGTTTTCTTGAAGGTATATCAATTCAATGCCATACAAATGTTAATACTGACCAAAGGCCTTATGTATACTCGAAACACAATGCATTCGATGTGCTAACATAATTGTACCATGAAACAACATTTAGTTATAAAGTACATTAGACTCAAAATTTGTTTCCAACCTTTTTTTTGATCTAAAATCTCAATTAAACTGTAAATAAAGTTATAGAGCAAACTAACTTTCTTGGAAATTTAAAGGTCACATAATCCATTCTATGTAGTTGGAAAATGTGTGGTGATTATTCCAACCATGGGTTTATCTAGGTAATCTTATAATTACCCATTATCCCCAGAGTTGTTGCCATCATTATTATCACGATGCTTTTTTCTAGAAAAAATTCTACCTTTGAAATCAAGTCATTCAGCCAAGCATACAACCACTCTTCTTCTTTTCCAATAGTGTTTCACTCTTTAATATCAAGTAATGTTTGGAAATATTTTGTTCAAGCACAACTCCAGTCATCGTATTCAAAGTGAAGAGCCATTGCACTCTGAGTAAATGTAGCTTGTTTTATCATCTTGTGGGATCTTCATATTGATCAGTCAGTTTGTGATTTGAAGTAATACTGAGATTACATATTTTATGTCCAATAAACAAAGCCAAGGGGAAAATCATTTGCAAGTATATTGTTGTTGAGAGAAGTGATCTACCAAAATCTAACCAGAACTAATTTTGTATTTCCATTTTGACCATAATGAGTATCTACATTATGTTATCTTTAAGCAAATTCATTCCAATTTATTTTCTCATATATGTGATGCACTTGTGATTTGACATATAGACATTAGTTTTAAGAGTGAAAATATTCAAACAGTTATAAAAATGCCTTGTAAATGCAAAAAATTGGATTCACCATGAAATAGCAGTAATGATTGCATATATATCCCATTGTACATTTTAGTACAATCCAAGATGAAGGCCAAACCACTTCCAATATTAAGCATATAACATGATAAAATTATCAAGGAAAAGGTTAGCTTTCATTAAATTCTTCATAAGGAGCAGAAACGAGAGAGGAATTCTGACCTCCAAATTGAAAATAATTGGATAAAGCAACTTTATAGTCTAAACTCTCATTTTTTTATACAATGATGGATTTCATATCCTCGCAAAATTTTTTTTGGAATCAGTCTAGTTGAAAAATGTATCCATGCTATGAAGGAAGAACTAGAAAGTAAAGAGAACTTTGAATTAGTTTATACTTAATTATTTTCTATATGTTAAAATTCTAGATACAACAAAACAAATAAAATTTGAAGTCTACTTACCACATTTTTTTTTTGGATATTCTACGTTGATAGTAGGAAGAACCCATCTTATGAAAATGGCCTACAAAATCCAGTTTGGTAGAATAATTGTCATACAAAAACATATAGGCATATGTTAATCATGTCGCCAAGAACAAACAAGGTGTAAATTTGACCAATATATTGGAACTCAAAAATAAATGGTTTCAAATTTACACTTGTGTAATTTATGTAACAATGACCGATACAAAATACCATTTGAATCTGGAAAATAAAATTATCGAAGAAGTAACTTAATTTTTATATTTATAAGAAAAATATAGAGGTTTATTTGGCATATGTTCCAAAATTTTTCTGTAATGACTTATACATTTCAGATGAACAACCTGTAAATTCTAAAGGCCAACTTTCAATATTTCTCCTTTACAACCAAGTGTCATATAGAAACAAAATTTGTACATGGAATAGCTACATGCATCCCACAAACTTATATTCTATTTTAGTATACTTCAAACATTCTAATAGGATTATCATATTTAAGCCCAATAGTCACACAAGTAATGACCCATGCTCACATAAGTGGATCAAATCCAACCCCATGTCCATTCAAAATAAAAGGGGTGGTAGGTGTAAGAGGATACTCTATGATCCTAGAGGGAAAAGGTAGCATCATATGCTTCGTACTTTTGGGTAGCACTAAACAATATGGTAGCAACACATGGCCTTCTGAGGTGTCTCCATTTGGCAATGGAAGCTAAGGTAGAACCATTAATTATGTTAGGTGATTCCTTAATGATCATTATAGAAATGCTTAAAACAATGTCACCAGTGGATAAAAACTTTGTTGAAATCATAACCTAAAAGCCTTGAACTAAAAGGAGGCAATAACATTAAGAAAATTGTCATTCTACCATGTGAAGCGAGATCTGAATGTAGAGGTTGATCTTTAGGTTGAGGCCACCGATCTAACCAAAGATGGGTTTGAAAAAAAATGGATGCACTCACCATGCAAAACCCACTAAGGTATTCGATCAAATTCACACATCAATCTGCATTTACTACCCTAATGATTCAAAATCAAACATACTAACTCCATTAGATTCAGATGAGAGCCTCTCTCACATGCAAGACTTAACAACAACCTTGTTTATTGAATGATTTATTATGAAAAGTTAACAGTTGTGGGATAACGAGATATGGAAGAAAAGGAATTGGGAACATATATGGTTGAGACCATCAAGCATAAACTACCCTGCTAACCATTTCTCTGTAATTTGTCTAGGGACTTGGTTATTTTATTTAAATTTCAAGAATATTGCAAAGGATTGTAGTAAAGGTGATCACTTTGGCTACGACATTTTCGGTTTGGTTCTTCGTTTCTGGTGAAGGAAGATGTAAGGGATTTCGAAGAGAGTGTTCTCTTAGCTCTATTTCTCTAGGGCTTTCCCTTTCTTGTTTGTGTTCCATTTGGACTACTTGTTGCAAGACACTTCTTTAGGATTTCATTGTGAAGGGTATCTTGTCTAGTTTGCTATCTATATTGAGGATGAACAAGGTGTATGGAGCCTTCTCCTTATTTCCCTTGAACTATAGCTCTCATTCTAGAATTTTATTTTTCAACATGCTTTGGTTGGCACAATTTGGGGTTCTGAGCACATACATGGAAAATAGAGAGGTACTGGAATTCAATAGGAATCTAAGGAGACATAAGGATTATATTCAGTCTAACATGACTTAGTTGTTCTCTTTGTCTCTCAACATGCATGTATAATGAATTTTCTGATTAAAAATAAAGTAGAGGCTTGATAATTTAGAAGTCTAATAAAGTATGTTGCAGAATTTGACACTCATCTTTGAAAGGACTCCCTCTCCTTAGCATCAACCAACAAAGTCTCATATAATTATGTTCGATTCCACTTCAATGTAGAAGAGGCCGATAACATAACCCTTATCTCCCTGATATTGCCAACTTTAATACAAGAACATTATACTTCAACAATATTCATGTGGAAAAATGAATTTTTTCACAGAATATAATATGGTTGCAAATAAATGTAGTGACACATAATGTACATATCCAACCTTACTTCACTATGATCCTTGGAAAAAAGGAAATTGGGAAGGTCCTTCATAGATTAACCTCTGCAGATAAACAATTAGCTACAAAAGTCCCTTTAAACCTAGAAGGAATAATTAAAAGTTTGAAACATTAACTATAGGGCATAGACCCCAGCATAAAATATGAATGGCAAACAACAATTCTTTGAGCCCTCGAACCAAGTTTCAAAAGGGTTTCCGAGTGTTCTTGGTAAATAAAGGTCATTATTTAATCTCTTTTCATAGAAGAACTGGACCTGAAATAGACTGAACCACCAGGGCATCAGAAATACATGCCTGTAAACACCCAGAAGCTAGACAAGGTCTCATCCATATATAAATTTTATCTACAATCAAACCCCTATAGAATTAAAGAAAATTCTAATTGCTGAAGGAACTAGAAATACAAGTGAAAAAGTTGTTTGTGCATTAACCCAACTAGAACCTGTGTATTAAGGAGAGAACCCTTTTAATTTTGCATTAAACAAAAGAAAAATAAAATAGCTACAGGTGTTTAGGGCTACTGCTAATCAGTTGTAAATAAAAATGCAATACTCTTATAAGCATTTCGGAAACCATATATGATAACATGCTAGTGATATAAAGGCAAAAGCTCAGTGGAGAACAATTAACAAGAATCCTAGCTATGTCAAGTAACTGAGCATTGAACACCTCAAGTGAGGCCTCTCTATGTGTGAAGGTGAAGGAACGATAACCAATTGTAGAGCGATCCATGGGACCTCCTATAAGCATCATGGCGGTTTGATAAAAAAATATCAAAAGCTTTCGGCGTTGTGCAATGCAGATGACCACTTACAACTTTCTCCAGCCCAAGAAGCTTGCTATAACCATTCCAATCCAATTGCAAAGGACTCTTTAATCATCTAACATTCAATCCTACATTGCAGATGGATACACGATGGCATCGGGGGGAGTCGTTTCCAAAGGGAAACACCTTACAGTGTAAATATTAATAAAAATATGTATGTAATGTGTGTGTGCCATATGGCTTTGGTAGCCATGGTTGGAATCAAAATGAATAAGAAACCCACTTTGTAGTGGATCTTATTTATAACACCATGTCATTGGTTATTTCATTGTGTGCGTTGAGGAGAATGAGCATGGAGGTTTTTAGTTTTCTTTAATAAATTTTTATTTCAAAACGTATTCAATTGAAATGTTTAAAACATTATATTCCACAAAAAAACTGAAGAGAAAAGAGAAATCAACACACTCATGAGAAAATTTCAACATATAGTGCAAGTTCCATTTGATAAATGGTGTTTACTATGCAGGTTAAGGGTTTACTATGTACGTTCAATTTGCTATACAGGTTTGAAGAGGCTTATCATTCATTGTTTTTTTATTTCTTAAGTTCTGTTAAGTTTTTTTTTTAATATAATTTCTTAAGAAATTGTGGTAAACAGGTTCGTCAATGTTCCATATGATATAGAGGTTCAAAGATGTTCCATTTGACATAGAAGTTCACTAGGTCACATAGATTGAGCTACAATGGAAAGAAGTTTATTAATTTTTTTAAGCGATAGTGGAATGTCGGATGTATACAAAAATATCACCTTAAATCTCTATGAACCATGTATGAAAAGTTAAATATGTTATTATGTTAACAAAAAATTAAAACTAGTATTTCTTAATAAATAGGATCATTAGTGTGATCGCAAGGATTTCTATTTCTTCAGTAGATGGCAGTGTAATGTCATATTTTTAACTTTAAAAAATCCATATGTTGTGAAGAGTGCACAAAATTTAAAATAGATACCCATTTGAAATTGGAACCCTATTATCTAATGTCGAAGGAGCCAATGAGTCAGATTCTAGAGGATTACTTTTGGCATTGGAGGGGAATAATGATGAAATTTAGGTTTTTTAAAATTTATATGGTTAAATATTAATCATATAATACCTATGTGATATGAAAGCAATGACACGATTGTTACACGTTTTATGGGCATTTATTATAATTAACAATGCTAAAAGGAGGGTTTTGCCATAAATAAATCAACTACCATTAATTTTCATTGTGATGGTTCTATGTTGTAAAACCCATCTAAGACCAACGTTTTCATTTACATTTTTCAAAAACTCTTGAAATGTAATAGTGAGTTTTAATTATCCGATAAAGAATATCGTGTATTGAATTTTTTAGCTTTTCCTATTTATATGTGTAACATGTCTTCCCTAATCCCAATACATAAAATTACCATACAATAATAATAAAAAAGTTTACAAATTAACACATTGCAATCATGATGTTATAGTAATGCTGCACTAACATAAACATAAATGTTTTCACTCATGATTTACACATATACATATGATTTATGGTTTATGGAAATATGGTGGAGGCACATTATCACTCTCCCCAAAGAACATTTAATTCATAGTTTAATGTTCATGTGATCTTGGTACAAATATTAAGGTATTGATCTTGGGCCAAACTTGATTCTAACAAGGAACCCACCCATAGTTGGTTGTACTTCCCCACATGGCCCATTATCCATTGTCAATCTGCAGCAACTTACTAGAAACATTGTAGATTCATTGAGCCAGTTATGGTAACTGATTACCCTACCCAGACCTCAAAACAATATCTCATTTGCAAATCTAGTGATGAAGTTCTAGCACGCACTATTATTTTGTAACTCTGGGGTTGTATTAAGGTTTTCGACTATTTGTTGTCCCTCCAACATGGTACTCCATCTGTAAGTCCTAGTGGCCCATTGCCATGGTTTCTTTTTATTTTTTCGTTCACCATAGATGCTGGTTCATGTTGAACAACTCCTTCTTGTGTTGCATAATTTGTTTGATGAGAGTGCTCTCGAGTACATAGTCCTGAAATGTCCTTCTAGAACTGAAATGTGGTATTATTTTAACCCTAGCTTCCACATTTCCATTTACGCTAATTTATCAACGACGGTCCATCCAAGACTCTTATGTGTTCAGGTAAGGTCGATAATATGTATTGAGACTCATTACTTCTCAACTCCAACAAAGATAGAGTTTAATATTTTGTATTTGTTATGCAGGAACAAGTGAGTGCCTCTCAGTTTCCTCTTGGGTCACGACTACATCTAGAAATAACTCCTCACTCTACCACTTACTAGGTTTTTATCCCTTAATTCGACTGGGTACAAGGTTTGTCATTCTGGTTTTTTCTGAGTTTTTGATGGAGGTTAAAATATCTTAATTATTCAGTCTTTGGTTGACTAAGTAAATTTCAAGGAGTTTCCTCTTACAGAGGTCATGCTGTATTGAGCAAACAGAATTTGTGTTAAAAATTTTCATAGGAATGTAAACTGTATTTCTTTTTCTTATGAATACCAACTTCTTGGTCTCGAGATTTTGTCAAAACAGAATTTGAAGCCCTCGTTTTGACTTCATTTAATTTATTGTAATTTGGTGGAATAGTGATCTGAACCCTTGATTCAAATTTGAACTAAGTTATTAATATTTGCATGTGCCATTGTTGTCTCTCTTTCTGGAATGACGGGTTAAATTACAGTGTCATTTCATAAGAACCCATGGTTCGTTTTTCCAAATATATAATTGAAATGGAATTTTATTTGCACTTTTAAGAACTTAGTTAACTGAAAGTTGATGGAATTCTGTTCTTTAAACCTCCTTTTTGTTTCCTCTTTCGTAATCTCGAATTTAACAAAAGGGTTTGAAAGCATTAGTCAGTTAATCTCAGTGTCTGCAAGCAATAGTTGTTGTTCTCGTTACTACATTAGTTCTTCCACGGAACATTTGTTCGACTGAGTGCTACAACATTATAAAGCATTGTTCAGTGTATACAATATTTGAAGAGTTTTCATTGACAAATTACAGGTTCCCAAATTGTTAATTGTATATGATCTTTATTCATAGTATTTCATGGATTGAAATACATTCTCGGTGCTTTTTTGTTTCTAATTTTCCTTCTAAATATGTAAATGACAGAGTGTATAACTAACTAGACCCTCCACTCATACCTGGCCAAAGATGGAACCTGGATTCACCAGAACATGTCTGTTGCACTTGGGTACTCTAATAATTTTAATTATATGAACATTGCACTGTCTTAAGCAAGCTCCTGCCAGCAATTTTTAAGACTAACCAGGATCTAAGAAATAAATACCTTACTGATATTTAGTATTAAACCCTTAACCTCACCGATTGTATCTAGGTCCACAGGTTCACATTCTCGTATTAAATCTTCCTTAGTAGCCATTTATCTGTTTACCCAATGTACCCAATTCTCTTCAATTTATACAAAAAAAATCTTTCAACATAGTTATTTTACCATTTCATTCCTATCTAGGTACACTGTACAAAAAAATATAGGGTTACTTTCAAAAGGAAAGGAAACATGAACGTTGAAAAATTACTTATTTTTTTCCTGTTGCTCAGCAAAATAATTTCACAAAGAAGATCTCACCACCCAACCTTGAGACTGCCCATTACGTCTAGTCTCCCCTTGAGACTCTTGTTTCCCAGACAGTTTGTCTGATTGATGATGACGTAACCTATACTTGAACCTTAAGACTATTCCAGTCTAGTTCAATACAATACACTAATGAATCAGTTGGAGGATTCCATGACTCTAGGTTCATCTCAAGAATCTCCCCAGTTCAATAACATTCTACTTTGATAAACAAACATTTCCTTTTCTCCACATCATCCATCCTCTAGCCATCCTGGGAGCTGTTTTCCACTGAGATCTGGCATTTTTGGTCCCTCTCTAAGAAAAGAGAAAACATTCATAACTGATTCTAACTATTTGCAATTCAATATTTGATTTTCTTTTATTACTAATCTTAAATCATGATCGAAATTTCCACACATCATATTATTGCATTAATAAAATTTCATCCACTTGTCCTAACATAAAGTTTCCTTATCATGCTTCTATTATCAATTATAAATGATTGAGTTATGCAGAGTGAAAGTAATTAACTATTTAACAAATATTCCTAACATCTGGGTGTTACAATATGGTACTTATTTTCCCTATAATTTTGTGTACATGATTTCATCTCCTTCTTGAACGCTTTGAGTTTTAATAGTTTTCAGGTGTAGAATAAATGTGTTTTTTTTAAATTACTCGATAATATTAATTTTCTTTTGAGAATTTTATTTCAAACATAAACATTACATTTATTTAGAAATTGATTTAAATTTGACCAAAAAAAAGAGTAAAAATTCAATCTTTGTATTATCTTTTCAAAAACCCAATTATATTTTTTTACTTAAAATTTGATACAAATTTGTTGCTAAGATGGGCTACATTACATGGCAATTGAAATATTAAAAATGAAGAGAGGATGTGATTGGAATTTTAAAATAAAATAAAATATTGAAAGATGGGAAGAAATGAAAAGATTGAAAGAGATAGAGTAATTGAAATATTAAAGATGAGGGGAGGGAGTAATTGGAACATTAAAATAAATGAAAAGATTAATAAAAGATGATATTAAGTGGTAATTGGAATACTAAAGTGAATATTAATATTAATTGAAGTGAATATTAAATAATTATTAATAATTATTTATGTAGATGCATATATATTCTTTTACTTCAAATTTGATAAAGATTTCAGTTATAATTTACTCAAACTCTCTTACACAAAAGACGACGAAAGACACAGAGGGATTTGCTACATTAATCTTAATAAATACCATGTTTGTTTTTTATATATATCGTTTTGTTTCTCACATTATCTAGATTTATTTAAATTTTCAATTTAATGCTTTTGAGACCCTAGATTATATTTTGTGTAAATTTGTTTTGTATTTTAAGTTTTTAAAATAGTTTGAACGTTAAATTATAATAAAAATTTAGTTTTTTTTATAGAAGTTAAAAATTAAATTGATATAAATCTTCTTAAATTCATTAATAAATCATTTTAACTTTACAATTCAAGAATTTAGTTAACATATTATATTTTAATATTTATATTTATAAGATTAATAAGATTAATAATTAAATTACATTGTGACTGACATTCGCTACATTACATCGCAATTGAAATATTAAAAATTAATAAACTAAAATATCGAAATGAAAAGTTTGAAAGATTGGAAGAAAGAAAAAGATCGAAGAAGAGAGTAACTGAAATATTAAAAATGAAGAGAGGAATAATCGGAATATTAAAAGAATTGAAGAGATTGATAATAAAAAAAATTATGTTCAATGGTAATTGGAATATTAAAAGTGAATATTAATATTAATTGATTAGAAATAATAATAATATAACTCACTGTTTATGTAAATGTATATTTATATTGTTTTATTTAAAACTTAATAAAATACTTATTTTAGAAAAAGGACACAATTATTAATTGGAATATTAAAAGTGAATATTAATATTAATTGAAGTGAATATTAAATAAATATTACTGGTCGTTTTTATAGATGCATATTCATATTCTTTTACTTAAAATTTAACACAAACCTTAACTATTATATAACCAAACGACTCTAGGTATAATTTACCCAAATCTCCTTACAAAAAGACACAATTACATTACATTGTGAGTGAGATTCGCTGCATCACATGGAAATTGGAATATTGAAAATGAAGAGAGAGTGATTGGAATATAAAAAGAAGTGAGAAATTGGTAACAAATGACGTTGAATCGTAATTGAAATATAAAAAGTGAATATTAATAGTAAATGAAGTAATTATTATTAT